>VMKM01002824.1:0-56456 GCA_008360985.2 Macquaria ambigua
GACAGTTGAAGGAAGGAGGAGTATTTTGCTGAGATGGTAAAGCAGAGAATGGGAGTGAGTAATTGAAAACATCCCAGACAGGATGTGGTTACAAGGGAGATAGATTACACTTTGTTGAAAAGGATGTGAAGGAAACTAATGAGTCAGTATTTCAGTAATTGTCCTCAGCTAAGAATAAGCATCGACTGAGACAAGTCTGAGACAGTGGGCCTCTCTTTAGGCGGCATTTAGATCACTGTGTCACCAAACCCTAATTGCAAGGTGACCATTCTATTTGAGAAACCAGACAATGACGCTGGACTCAAATGATGGGTAACTCTGTGCAGCTTTTAATGAGCTGCAGTGCTGTAAACATACTTTCATGCTTTTCACTGGTAATTATCATAAAAGAAAACCTTAAGGCATATGTTTATCCTTTTTTTACTATTCTTTTACTGATATTGTTTGTTGTTGTTGTTGTTGTTACTGTGTGCCAGTTAAATCAAATAAACCGTAAAAGTGCCCAAAGAATAGTGTAATTACTCTAACTTTGGCTTATTATTGAATTATTCCTTTGAAAACAACATAATAAAATGAAAGTATTAGTTTAATCGATCTCGCAGAGACATTTCACGTGTTAATTGACACCCACAGTTGAGTTTAACCTGCACTAATCAGTATTTTATATTAACATTAGGTTAAATGATTATGTATAATGTGAAAGGTGTTGTTCACAGTATACAAACCCACAAAGAATTTCACCCAAATCTCCAGGCTCCCTTAGCTCTATGAATATTTTTATTTCTTTCAGCTCATTGTTTTGGTTCAGTTTTTTAGTGCCGAACTTTTTCCTCCAGAGGTGGTGGAGACCAAAACAGAGCTAACAGGAGAGTGAATATTGCATTTACATTCGCTAGGTGACCAGAAACACGACTCCAAATAAATGTTAATGTTTCTCTGTCTGCTTTATAAGCTAATAATACGTCATTGTTTTGTTTTGCTGCCCCCAAATGGCCAAAAAATGAATATGTTTTTTTTTTCCAGTTAGGGACTGTATGAAAAATATTAGTGAGGGCAAGGGGGTGGGAAAACAGAGAGGGTTATGTATTTTATTTTTAATTCTTGCTCAAGGTAGGGTGGTCAATATTTGTTGGGGGAGCAGAGGAGGGTGTTTCTAACCTTTATCATCCCAGAATTATGTTTTTTTCATTCATTTCAGGGCACCGACTAAGTTGGCACCTGGGCCTCGGTGGCAGTTATAGGTCTAACCGTTAAGCATAGAGACTGGCTACATTTTCACTATTTTGTTATGTTTGCCATAAATGTATTATTTTGAGATAATGCTGAGAATAATGCTGTGCGGGGGAGGGAGGGGTCTTGCTTTTTTTTTGTCCTTGTAGTACTCTGTAAGACATACACATACTGTATCAATGATGTGCAGTCAGGGGAGGCGGAGGAGTAAAATACTAACAATGATAAGAGAAAATGATTTCAACATTTCTATGGTCAAAATCACTAAATTTACGCATTTCCTGTTCAAATACATGGGAGAAGGGCGAGGTGAGGCAGCAATGAACTGTGCATCACCTCTGACGGTGCTGTGCTACACACACTGACTGACGCAGGCAGTTGGCACATGCCCATTGCTGTCTCTCTTTATATCGCCAATATACAGTATATATATATATAATATTTGACTGGTACTGTACATGTTTGATTACACATGTACTACACAAGCTGACGTTACACAGTCTGTCTAATATATTTAATGAATATGTGTGACATATTTATTCTTTCTGATCGGCCATAAATGCGCAGTGAAAATGTACAGGGTGAGGCAGAAAGTACCGTGCCGCACTGATAGGGGGCAGCGCTGAGCCCCATAGGCACAATGGGGAACAGGTACACGTCGCTGCGTGCGTTTTGGGTCCATATATTTTTACATCCAACTCCAGAGGAGTCAGTGCCTCACCCGTCATGAACCTCACCGCACGTCACTGTACTGTATGTATAAATGGAGGAGGACCAGCCCTTTGTATTATTAATTAAATAAACAATCTCGGATCTATGACAACCATTTTGACAAATGTATCATGACTATTTTGACAACTGCAGCAAGAAGTATTGTAGTAGTTTAGCCGCTTCCAGCAGCCTGTTCAACGGAAATCATAAGAAAACGTTGTAAAAAAGAAGCCTAGCACTTTGCAGGCCAAATCAATTGATTTTTATGGTACCGGAGAGATAGATGAAGGGATGTGTGTGCAGAATGTGGATACTGATGAATTGCTGGGCCAAGTGGATTTTCACAACACCTGACAAGACCACGACTCAAGATTCACCACCTTCGATCACCTGCAGGAGAAATTGGTGAGGCGAGGAAAAAAGAAATCCAATGGCCAAAATGAAGAGATAAATCAGAGAGTGAAACAGTTCTAATAATGGAAGCCGGTTAAACGTCACTGGGTGAGAGCAGTCGCCATTAAACCTATGATATCCTTACATGACAGATGAAATAGTGTGAAATACAGCCGCTACCACCTGTCGTAAACTTGTTAACACGTTCTATCATGAGTTAGTCTTGCACAAACAACCGTTTCGAGAAGCTGTTGACCCCTGTAAAGTCCTCAAGATTTTTTCATCCCTTTTCTCACAAACCACAGGTATTATTTTGCTTGTTAAAGAAGAATGACATGGACTTGCTCCAAAAGGTCAAGGACAGCTTGGAGATTCAATCATGTGCATCATATAGACAAAATTACAGCCATGAAAGAGGGAAAGCTGCAATGGCTAGCTCACCATGCTGTACACTGTAATCCACCATGCCTAGGTTAGTGAGTTTGTTGTTGTACAAATCTTCTATATGAACTTCAGTAACCCCAAAAAACAGTCAAAACTCATCAAAGTCACCATGTTAACTGAGGTGAAGCCTGTAGGCAACTTTGAAGCATTAGCAAGTTAGCCATTCAAGATGTATGCAAAGGTCAACATTGGTCAGGAAGGGGGCGGTCAGCGTATAGCATGATTCATGACCATCATTTGTGTTTGAAAAATTAATAGCGGGTGCCTGATAAATCATCACGCGAACCACCCTTTGACAAAATCAGTGAACTGCCATAATCAGCTGCGCCCTTTGAATGGAGACACATGCTGACTGCAAGGTCAAGATGAATGAGAGAAACTTAAGCACTTCTCAGTGAAAAGAGGACACAGACAAGGTGGTGTGTGAATCGCTCAATAATGACATTTAATATCGACTACTAGTTGCCGATCTGAATAGGTCTCTCCTGAGCTGGACCTTGAAGAAAAGTACAAATGTGTACTCTTGCACGTACCTGACCCAGAGGAAAGAAAAGACCATGCCAAATAAAGCTTGAACTAGACGTGAAATATAAGCCCTTTGCACCCGGCCTCCTTAATTTGATGTATTTCCTGTTGGAATAGGATATTGGGTTTGGGGTTGTTAAAAATTCTATAATGGTTTTATAGTTTTGTATTTCTGATAATAGTATTGATATTGGTAAAGTATGAGCTCACCATGGAAGATACTCCTTGTTTCAGGAAATAAAAGTAATGGGATTCACATACACAGTTTTAAAAGTATGATTTTTTTAGTATTATTTTTTAAATAGTTGCATATTAAGGAAAGTTTGATTGTGGTCAGCTTGGAAACATGAAACCAGGACCATGCTGATGCTTTACAGGGCGTCACCCTCTGAAGAAATTCAACAAACAAGACTTTAAGCACTTTAAAGCTGCACAAATCAAGATTTTTACTTTAACAATGGAGCACATGACTATGCGTAATGTGGGGGCTGCTTATAGTGATGAACCCACAGAAAATTATCATCCAACTGTGCAGTTTTCCTGAGCTCTTCAACGTCTTTCAGCTCAGTGTTTTGCTTTGACAGCCCTCAACGTTAATGTTTTGGTTCCCTCTCCTGACTCTCGTGAACGCTCACTTCCAGCAGCAGCAGGCAACTCATTTTAGCAAAAAAGTTCTGTTAACCTTCTGCATATTACCATCCCCTGCAGCAAACAGCAGACTGACAAAGTTAGCAACTAGCTAGAGGAGCATTTAGCAGATGAAGAGCCAGATATTATCTTCAAGAGTTGGTGCCCAACATAGAAATACTAGAAGAGTTAATATTTGACTTGCTGTCCACGTGTGGACAAAAACACAAATCTAAATAAATGCTAATGTTGCTGTATCTGCTGGATATGTAAATAGGCAGTTGTTTGCTAATACATGACATGCCATATCAATTTTATAAGGTGATAAAATGTCAATGTTGTGTTTACAGCTTGTTTCTGCTGCTAATGCTAGCTGCAACGCCTTACATGTATTCCAAACAGAAAATGTAAAAGCCTTACGCTAATTTACTGGTAATAGGCTGAATTACATCTTGTTATGTGTGTTTTCCAGTCAGTGATAATGGTACAGTGTGGTGCAAACAGAAATGACTGTTAACATTTCGGTGTCTACTATATTTTAGCACTCACACACATTCCACAGTTTGAATGTGTGAAGTTATAATAAGGACAGACAGCTGCCCTTCACAGTCACTGACACAGCAAAAAAAAAAAAAAGGGGAAATTCAAACACAGGTTTTTAAATGACAAAGATGTGCTAGAGGCTTTCCGTGCCAAATGCTGCAAATCAGGTGGTGAGGGAATGCTTCCTTTGTAACACAAGGCGTGTTATGTGCCATGCAATAGCAGCCAGAGGGCAATGTCCAGCACGGAAGCTCAATATCTGCTGTGTAACATGTGATTCTCCTATCTCCCCCCCAAAAAAAACTCGACACGGAGGCTCTGCCTTCACAGCAGATTAAACTTCAGTAGTGTTGATGCTAAGCCTGGACTCAATGCAATCTTCTCAATGCCAAAAGACGTTTGATTATGGTTTAAAATATTGAAACAGCTAGAGGATGGCTTGGATTATCTTGCACAGCACCCGCAAAGTTGGAAACATCACTGGCAAGATAAGATAAATAAAGTGCCCCATGTGTTTTCTTCAACTATTTAAATGTAGTAAACTAATGCTTTTTTCAGGTCTTTATTCACTGTACACTTTTGCTACCCCAAGGGATGTGCCAAATAATCATTAATGAGTGCAAATACACATATACTCATTGGCTAATGTGCACCTGCAGCCTCTCCAAACCATACTCGTATGCAGTTGTGTGCACACATGCACATGAAAATGTTCATATTTATCTCTGTCTCTTTCTCTCTCACTCTTCTTCTGCTTCTAAAATAGGAATATCAGTGATGAGCAGTGCAGCTGGAGACAATAAACTGGTAGAAGAACCAATTATCAGCAGGTGACAAGCTGGTGGTTCGGGGCTTTCAACATGTCATTATCTGCACATCGACATTTGCAAGAGCCCTGACAGGCCATTTCTGAGGCTGCCATGGCAAGCCACCATGATAAACCCAGGGAAGAGAAAAGGGGGAATAAAAACCCAAAGCCAGAGTGAAAGAGTGTCTCTTCACACACTCTTGCACTCACTTCCACACACACACACACACACAATGTGGAAGCATGCAGATGCAAATACAGAGACAAAAAAGAGATCTTATTTTCTTCTTCAAACTAATTCTTGAACATACACACATATAGATAAACATATGTATAGCTCTCATCCCCTTCCACCTCCCCAGACTTATAGAGCTCTCAAAGATAATTCCCTTTATATGTGAAATGGTAATAGTATTTCTCTAATCTAATCCCATTAGAACCCCGTACCTCCTCTGCAAACTGCCCTGAGGCAATTACACAAAATGTCAATGAATTAAGTAATAGCTTGGTGCCAAGCCAGGGGTGCTCACCGTTGATCACGGCTGTCAGCAGAAAAACGCATCTGTCAACAGCAATGCGCACGCCCGCATGTGTACACACCACACACACACACACACCAGGCAGTGGTGTTGTTCCACGAACCATTTAACCTCTCTGTAGGACACACACTCACACATTGTTGGCACTCTACAACCCATTTAACTCCTGTCCAGAACACACGAGCACACCCACACACACAAAAGAGAAGAAAATGCAGTTGGTAAAAGCCGAGTGTGTTGCTCTTTGTGGTGGAATGTGTCGCTGTCCCAGAGCTGCGCTGGCTTCGTCTATGTTACAGATAAGACACCAAAGAGGGCAAAATATTCTCTGGACTTGTTCAGCTGCAGGCTTGGAATACAAATGCAGGTAATATGTTTGTAACCACTGTATACAATAGGACATGACAGCTATATTGCACGCAGATTGTGCTTTACTAAGCACTCGGCTGGATAGAGGAGGCTTTGTGTAAATGATAGAAGTGATTGTGGAGTACTGAATAGAGTCTGATTGAAAGCGTGTGTGCGACAGTGAACAACAGAATTACTGCGATTCATGTTGGATGGGCAGACTGATCCAAAATTAAAATATGTGCCTGCAAGTGTCAAGTGATGAAGGTTTAATGTGGTTTGTATGATATTTAAAGTTGCTATCTGGTTATTTTTGACCACCAGAGGGCAGAAAGTGTTGGCTTCATGTATCACGTTAACATGTGAGCACACAACAAAAATATCCAGTTTGCTTTCTCACCGCCTGTTGAACCTACTGACTCTTAAGTTTGCTAAATGTTTGCATTTCTTCACCAAACACCCACGTTCAACTCAATTCACTAACTTTAACACCCAGCAGGGCATACAGAGACACATAGACACACACAACAAATAGTTTAAAAATGTCCACCAACCACTCTGCTCTCCACCATTTTGCCCTGACATGTGGCATACAATCATCTGACCACCGCATTGTGTCATTTAATTAGTGTGCTTGTTTGGCAATGCACACTACTATTATCTTGCATACTTTTTTTTTTTCTTGAGAGACTCTTTTGAATGGTTCAGCCTTGTAGAGATACAGAAAGAGAGACCAAGCTTACATGTTTCAGGATTGTGAAGAGAGACAGAGAGAAGGACTATAAATAGTATGACGATGAGGTAGCAGCAATGCTGTAACACGCTAACAGCCTGTCTGAACTCACAGTATATACAGTAGGAATACCCAAGCAGCCATGTACGTGTAGCAACAACTTTGAAATCACATAGCAAAATATAGTCTTCTTTTGTTAAATGTTTAAAGCAAACATTTAGCTTGGAATTTGTGTGATCAGATACAGTATTGTGTCCATTGTTTTTGGCGATGGTAGTCTTTCTCATTCATGCATGATTAGGAGTTGATACCGTGACTTGCAAATATATGGATTTGTGGTGGACAGCTGCACTGAAAACACCCAAATAGTTCACAAAAAAAAACCACAGGCTTTTAGAGACATACAGTACAAGCAGAGAAGTGTCCAGTGTTGTCATTGGCTATTATGGAATACTTCTTCTGTTACATAAGGGGGTTATAATGCATGCAAATGGAGCGGTCCAGCACCAAGGCTACATGGCCCAATGCATGACTGTTTTTATTGTAAGTATTTGCAACTACTGACAATGTTTTTTAGGACAAATTATATTTTTCTTATAAATGCAGAATATCAACATTTCAGAATTTAATTAGTTTTAGAGTTGAATGACGCATTTCTGCCATTCTCCCCTTTTAGCGCGTGTGTTTTTAAATGACTGTCACAATGCCAGCCAACTCCTAGTCGCACATTCTCCTGCCTGCTTTGCTTTCCCCTGCCATACGCTGACTCACTTGTCATTTCAGATCCTGCCACTCCCTCCTGCCCTGCAGTAACCCCCGCCATTCCCCATCACCTGACCTTCCTCGCCTACCTGCTCACCTGTTTCCACTTGCCCCATTAGCCCTGCAGTGTATATACCGGCCCACTTTCCATTCATTCTCCGCCAGATTGTCTATTGTGCTTCCGCCTTAGCTATCCAGCCATCTGTTCTGCCTGCATGACCCTCTGCCTGCCAGCTTGACCCTTTTTTAGATAAGTTTCGCTGTTTTCTTCTGCCTGCCTGGTTTTGACTCTTGCCTGTTTTTTGGACTAGGAGTAGAATTTTTACTTCTCCTGCTCGTCTCGGAGTCGTGCATCTGGGTTCAAACCTGTCTTCTTACAATCATACCATAATCTCAGTATAGAGGCTCAGCTGAATTGTGTTCAGGTGTTAATCTGAAAGTATCCATTCAACTCTGCAGATACCGTGA
Source organism: Macquaria ambigua (assembly GCA_008360985.2). Lineage (NCBI taxonomy): Eukaryota > Metazoa > Chordata > Actinopteri > Centrarchiformes > Percichthyidae > Macquaria > Macquaria ambigua. Next base: position 8,132 of record VMKM01002824.1, read on the forward strand.
ATGTGTATAAATCTCTGCTGGGTTCCAGGTATGAAATTGAGTTAGTGGCTCTGTAGTTGTGAACCACTGAGGTAGGAAAAAAAAAACATTCTTAGCCAGCAGGACGCCTCTACTTGAGCACAGAAGCTGTCAATATTCATGAAAGTCCGATTTGGGCAAAGAGGAACAAAGGGAAAAAGAAAACAGCAAACAGTGCAGATTCAAATGACAAACTTTAGAAATTAATTTTTGGCAAAGGAGAAGCCGCTCGCCGGTTGTTTATTTATGAAACGGTGCCACGAACTGAAGTTCTCTCTTTAACACCTTTTACACCTTATGTAATTCTTTGTTTAACTTTGCATCTCATTTTCAGGGAGGAAGCAGTTTGCATATTTATTTATTTTTCAAGAATATCTGCCTATTGTGCTGCAGCAGCAAGTTTTTTTTTTTTTTTAAACATTTAATCTTGGTATAATCTCACGTGAATGAGTTTGTGAAGCTATATGATGCTTGAAATGCCAAGTGATGAGCTGAATTGTGAGTATCAAGTGAATGGAGGTCACAGCAATGAGGGAAAGCAGAAAATATATGGAAAAACTTAACATGTAGCGGATGAAACCTGTCTGCTTATAGATGCCGGTTACTTCCACCCGAGACTACTGCGGATGCTGTTTTTAAAACCAAAAACTCATCAGGATGAGTGACAGCTGTTTGGGCAGAACTTTGGCCAACTAAGGCAACAGTTCATGCCTCCAGGCAAAACGTTGCATCCTGTAGCTATAAATAGGTAATACGATATGGGATAAATCAAATCCCAGCCAATATAGCCTTGCAACACTTTCTAATTGTTTTGTGGGGACAAAGTCAAGGTTACCCACCAGCTCCAGATTACCTTACTTGTCATGACATAGCTGCCATTTTATTCTAAAATCTGCAGGCCAGGAGACATGTTCAAATAATGATAAATGCACATCGTGCCTTACTGATGTGCAAAAAAGTTTAGTTTTGCCTCTCAGCTGGACTGCTCGTGTCCAGGATGTGCATTTAATTTGCCTTTCTGGCTCATTTGTTCCATTTCCCGGTCGTCAGCTAATTTTTGGCACCCGCCTCAGCAGAGGATTTGCTGTTTAACGCACATTGTTTATCATGCCTGCATATGCATCTTTGCCTTGTTTTTTTAATCACAGCAAAAGCGCAACGGAGCACAGATGACACCATTTCCTGCCCAGTGGCACCATCTGGCTGTAGAGGATTCTCTTTATTCTCCTTCTTATCCTCCCCGCTCACCTCCTGCTCATCTCTCTCACCATTCTCTAGGTCCTTCCTCTCTGGTCATTTCTCTGGCTTCATAAACATCCTTAGACAGCACTCACAGTGTGGTTCTTCGTCCATCTTCTCTCCCTCCCACTTTCCTCCACATACTTTCACTGCGTGCCTCTCCCTCAGTGTTCCTCTCCCTCCCTCGCTTCTCTCTTTTTCACCCCATCTCTGTGTTCGTCGCTGACAGCTCCGCTCCTCAGGAGCACTGAGGGGAGCAGAGAAAACAAAGATTTGGTTCAGTGGCTCTGATCTTGATTTTCTGCAGATTGGATGGAAGATTAGGAGGAGCTTTTATTCATACACCACACAATCACTTCCCCTGCAACTGCAAACCATGACTGCAGACCACAGGGGTTGCAGCTATCAGCACAAATGTGCCATCTGTGACAAGGCGTCTCTATGTTTTCTACCTGAAACCATGAACACGATGTACTGAACATAGGTCCCAGAGAAACTGATGTGAAATGCAGGATGGGAAAGAGAGTGAAACAAAGGCACAATGCAATCCACATAAGCCTGAAGTATCACATCACAACAGGAAAGAAGAAATGAATCAATTCTGGTGTAACATCTTTGTATTTGCTGAGTTTAGGTACCTTAATAGAGACAACAATTCTCACTTTTATGAATCCAGCTGTTTACTTTGATTCGTCAGTATTGCAAGTTGTAATATAAGCATTACTAACATGACTTATACTGCAGCCACGGCCTTCTAAGGCAAATGAATGGTTAATATTTGTAGGGATCTACAAGCCCTCATTCTCCTGCAGAGAGCTCCACACTGAGACGATGAACTGGTGGAATAAAGGGAGCTCAGTGAACTCAGCAGTAATCTGGAGGTTTAAAGGGGGGAAAAGGCAGGAGAGGATATTGTCGTGACAAACTAGGATTGCAGGGCTAGGTGTGATGTAGATAATTAGATATTTTGGTATGAAGAACCTTTACCAGGTTGTGGATATTTTCCTTAATATATGCAGTTTAGCTCGATTGCCAATTTTGCCTAAAATCTCAACCAACGCTGGTGTTCCGTGCTTCTCAGGTGATGTTCGAAGGCTTGAGCGGGCACAGTGAGCACAAAACGGTGAACCCGGCAGGTTTCCCATGAGCCTCATTTCAATTAGGTGCTCTGTGACACCCTCCATCCCCCCCCCCACCCTACCCCCCATTGATCATGTCCCCGCATGAGCCGCTCGCCGCATTTACTGGAAAGACGTAGGGAAGTTTTACTTTATACTTTCATAGGTGGCAGGAAAATCACATCATGTCAATTTCTTTCTTCTCTTTTCAGGCAAAAATAGTGAGAGGAAAGAAAAGACAAGGAGAGAAACCAGGCACACACTCAGCCTCTCCTCTTTCATCTCTCTGGCTTTATTTCCGCTTTGATTTTAGATTTTGGAACACCGTCTCTCATTCTCAAGCGCTCGAGATTCCAAAGCCTTAGTGGGCAAGTAAGATTACAGCAATAAAATGGTGTCTTGTAAGACTGGCAGTGTAACTACTTGCTCCCCTAAAAGGGTAAAAATGGAAATGAGGCTGTAAGTCAAAAGAGCTGTGACAAAAGTAGCTGATTTGCATTTTTATATTAGGTGGGTGGCATGGAAAAAACATACTTTAATAATTCGATCAATTTATTTAGCATTTTTAGCCATGCCAGCAGCAAAATGTTAAATGGTTAAATGGCAGTTTTGGTTGGCTGGTCTATTGCTTTAATCCAGACTGAAATATATCAACAACTATTAGATGGATCACTGTGAAATTTTGGTCTTTGGACTTTTCCTCCAGCACCACGAGCAGGTTTTGCTTTTTGTTTTTTGTTTTTTTGCATTTTTGCTTTTTAATGAAATGTTTCAGAAACTATTGGATGAATTGCCATGAAATTTAGTACAGACATTTATGTTCCCATCAGGATGAATTGTAATAACTTTGATGAGCGCCTGACTTTTCATCTATCACCATTCATCAGGTCAAAATTGTTATTGTCCAATACGGTTAATGACCAAAATACCTGCAAAGCTAATGAAATCCCCATCAGTCTCAGCTGCACTTTGTATTTAGTGCTAATTAGCTATGGTTAGCATGCTAACATGCTAAACTAAGAATGAACCTGGTAAACAATACCTGCTAAACATCAGAATGATAGCAAGTTAGCATGCTGATATTAGCATTTAGCTCAAAACACAGCTACGCCTAAGCGTACCCCACAGAGCTGCTAGCATGGCTGTCAACTCTTTTTCTTGTTTGTCTTTTTCTCCCCAACATTGTTCACTGTGTGTGCTGCAATTCCTGTCACTAACATGGAGGGTGTACAGCAATGTGCACCTCCTCTGTTACACATGGAGCCACTAAACACTTCCAACAGGTACCCTGGCCGTCACCTACAAACCTGTTGTAATAGTGACATGGGCAGCTTAATATTGGAATAAGTAATAAAGTGAATAAGGGACTGAACGCTCCAGCCTTGTCAAGCCAGCAGCTACCTGCTGTGTTTTTGGGGAGCGCCCAGCGTGGCGCTTTCCTGAAAAGCCAAAATCCATCTCTAAAGCACTTGAAAAGTTGAACCCCCCCAATTGTGAGGCGAGGCACACGCTGCACGGTAATCTCAGTGTTGTAACAAAGAAAACGGACAGACAGTTTCTGATCCAGACGAAAAACGCTGGAGGCATTTACAGATAGATGAAAAATAAATGGAATTAAGTCAAAGCAACAGTGGAGCAAAGACGTGCCAACTGCCTTCCTAGCACGTGTGAGGAGAAAAAAAATGATAATGCTCAAATTTGGTTATTATTTCTCTTTTTTCCTTTTTTCTAGGCCTTGGCATGGGCTGTCCCGTGTATCTCCAGCTTTCATCATTTCTAAATAACAGCATGGGCGTCTCACTTTTAATTTAATTTACTGGGCTCAGGCTTGCTGACTTCAACACAGCACATAAAAATGCACCCAACTTGTAATCTCCCTTGGGTCCTCAGTAGTTACGTGACCTCAACAATACAATATATTTGACTTTGAAAATCAAATTACATATGCCTTTCACATAAATATACATTCACATCAGTGGCAGTTTGGGGAAAAAGAAATGGGTTGTTTACATTTTCTGTATTGATTTCCCCAAAAGTGCCCTGGCAGCAAATCGGCTTCAACTGCTCTTAGTCTTTCTGCTCTGTCGTCACTTATAGAGAAAAAGAAGTGGACTGTTTTTCACTCTCGCTTTTATTTCATTATGAATTCAGCATTTTTATCCAATTTAGAAAAAATGAATTTCAATAGTTCAGAAGTCATTCTGGGAAGTCAGTCTTCTCCCAATCCTCCCTCCTTCTGCCCTTCTCTCTCTCCTTCCTGGCAGTAAGTGTGTCCAGGGCTAATAGGTGCTTACATTAGCACGTTAATACATTATTCATGCAACTTTTTTGGAATGCACTGTACACAGTCCTATGAACTCAACATAACATGTGCCTCTAAATTGTACCTGTGTTTGATTAACAGATGGCTAGGGCCAGGTACGGCTAAGAACTTATGCTAGCTGTCAAGAAATAAATGATCGACCAATTACATAGAAAATAAATCAATTGTATGCATGTAAGATCACCAAAGAAGCGCCCTGCCAGACCTACTTGACAGTCTGAGTGCCAAGCCGGTGTCTGTGAGTGTATTTACATTAGCACATACATCTGTACACACCCATTTGTGCAGCATCCCTGTCCGGGCCTGTTCATTTGGTACGACACGTCTGACCTTGGTGTCCTCTCTGCTTGGCACTGAGATGAGAACCTTGTCTAATCACACTGAGCCATGCCTCAGCTCCTGCAGGATTTGGCTCGCCACCACCCCGACAATTTTTGACTCCACATGGCCCTTCTGTGGCCCGACAGTTAAATACCAACACATGCTGCTATCAATAGCGTTAAATGCCAATTACATGCTCTCCCCCAGACTTTACTGGCAATTAATGGCATTGGAGCAAAGCTGTCCTGTTACAACTTTAATTGATGTACGCACTGTACTGTTGTTGTTGTTGTAACCTTGTGGCAGTCAAGTGGAAGTTGAAGTCATATTCAGAGACTAATACAGTAAGGGACTGTGCTAAAATTATTCAGGTATTCAGGACAGGGGCTTTGGACAGGTGGCCAGAAACACAACTCCAAATGATAATGTTGCTCCCTAACTGCTAGATGTGTAAATAACAACTGTTTGCCAACAGGTTTGATGATATTAACTTAAAAGGAAGCGTAAATGATGTGTTCACAACTTGTTCCCGCTGCCCCAAAGTGGCCCAAAAAATCAGTTAATGCAGGTTTAACTGTAAAGGAACGGATGATGAACTGCTGTCCTCTTATGGCCAAATGCACTTTTTATGACCCCGTGGCACACATGAAAGCCATCTTTTTGATGGAATGATTTGATGTTTTAATTTATTTATAATAAAGAAACTGGAAGAATGACATAACATTTGTCATGAGAAGAAGATAAAATACCCTTGACTGCTCTCCCCATAATATTTTTAATACCCTACCTTCAGAAAGAAGAAAAATGCATAACCCTCCCCCTACTCTAATAATTTTTGCACAGTCCCTAAATAACATGTGTTTTTTTTATGGGAGTTATCATTTGGAGATTAATACTAACAATTAGAATGATTTCCAGTGCAAACCCCATTCTGGTATCCCTATTATTCCAAACTAATAGCGCTGTTGGTATTTAAATGAGATTAAAAAAAACATTTCCCTGCTGCAGCATGCACTCAGAACCAGCCCCTCTACTGCACCCAAGAGGGATAAAATGGAACGAGATACTTTTGTTTCACTCCAAAACAAAGCAATCATTCAGAGATTGATCTGATGCTAGAATAACTGCTGGCACTGCAAATGTATGACGGCTTATTTCCCCACTTCATCACTCCATGGTCAGAAGAAGATTGCATCGGACCAACAGCGTCCTCCTAAGGACATGTTGGTGTAATTGGCTGATTGGTTGCCTTGATTGAATTCTACTGTAGATGTTTCCATTGCTTAAGATCAGACTAATGTGAGCACGAAGGAAGGCAGTGGAGTACAGCTGATCCAGCGAGAGCAGCTAAGCTAATACAGTGGTAAGAAAAACACAAAAAAGACAACATTATGCTTTGCTGAATGAAAAATACAGTAGGTGAACCAGTGCTTTTTACCTATGCTTCACTGGTCAATAGAGTAGAGCATGATGGTAAATTGAACAAAGCTGAAAAGCATTGACCAATTCGCCTGGAAATGTTTTCACAGCACTCACAGTTTCATAAATGTATTACAAAATATCTTTCATCCATGCATGATTTAACAGCGCATTGATTCATCTGCACCTTCTTTTCAACTGTGCAATCTGGGAAACTAACCAAAGCTAAGCTGATCCTTGATGCAACCCATACAGTCCGTCACTCAGTCAGAACTGGCTTGATCCAGACATTCACATAACAATGCCTAACACGGTATGGTGGGGGAAGAAAAGAGAGATAGATAGAGACAGCTTGGAGAGAGCCGATGAAAAATATGGGCAGTAATAAGGAACAATAACAAATGCTGGAAGGTGATGCAGACTACACTGTCAGCCAACCTCAACTATTTGCTCTGGGGCCTGGCTGGTCTTCATGCCAATTTCTTTTTCTGTCTGTGTTTGGGAGAGAATATCATGTCAAACTTTCAGCCAGAATTTTATGATTTAACATGTCCTCAGTTAGACGCAAATATGGTTACATTGTAAAGCAATGAGTGTTGTTTGACTTTCTCTCCAATACAAAAAAAGGGATAAGAGAACAGCATGTGCTGGCGCTAAGAGATAATGAATAAAATCATATTTTATCTTCAACTGTTCTCAACAAAGAAACAAGAACAAGAGTCATTTGCTATGCTAGTAGCTCTATGAGGCTATACTTGGGTACAGTGGTGCTTTGAGCTAAATGCTAGCATAAGCATGCTAACATGCTCACAGTGACAACGCTAACACGCTCATCATTTAGCAGGTATAACATTTACAATGTTCGCCATCTTGGTTTAGCGTGTTAGCATGCTAACATTTGCTAATTAGCACTAAACTCGACATACAGCTGAGGCTAATGGAAATGTCATTAGTCATAAACCAAAGTATTAGACAAGTGGTGGAGTAATGTCAAGTGGAGTATTACACAAGTAATGTCTGACATTAGCATGGCTAAAAATGTCATCACTTTCTTCTCATGGTGAAGAACCAGCACTCTCATTTAGTTTAGGGTACTGCCACACCGTTGGACTGTAATGTGGACTCAACAGAGCCATTGGAGAACTGAAAGTAACTTTTTCTTTTTCTGACACCATGTTATCGTCCTCCAGACAAAGTGTTAGTAATAGCTGGAACAATGTGGAGCTCAGCATTTACCGAAAGTATTGTATTTTTCGGCACGCCACTGTCTGCAGGCGGTTGTTTGTGAATGTGTGAAATTGCTGCTCCATTTTCATCACACAAGTCCCCCCAAAACAGCGGTGTCACCTGTCTTATTAGCACATGTGTGAGATGGGTCTGGATTCAGAGGAGAATCCACTCAGCAAGAAAATAATAGGGATCGCAGGCTGTCCTCTTGGAGACGTTAAACAGGGGGTGAAAATATGGAAATGTTGTACAGTTACAGTGTGTCATTCCTAAAAAGCCAAGACCACAAAAAAGAAAGACAAAAAACTGCATGCTATTAGAGCATCAACCGCATCCCTAATACATGGATTTGACCTACAATGCAAATTTGCCAACTTCAAAACTTACCCATTTGCAGCTTGAGGCTCGCAGACATAACTCATATTTGTTCTTAGGACAACAATGACGTGAGGGGAACAAGATAAGGAGAGGGAGTTAAAAGGCGAATCCGGATTGTGCTTTTCCACTTGGTGAGGGTAAATTATGGAAAATCAGCTTACAGTAATCCCGGCACTCGTTGAAGGGGGGATCATCCCAGGCGACTTGACACCATTGTGCACTTTTGAAAATGATGTGCTTGTTAGCGAGGAGGCATAAAACACACTCAGGCTCATATTTGCAGCTTCATAACCATTAGTGGAGCCTATTTCTTGCCCTTTCTGAATCAGTCGTGTTTATTATGATCTTTGCATTCATGTGCTGTGGCTTTGTCATCTGAACGTATTTAGCACACGCGCGTGGATAAAAACAAATGACTATTAATAGCAGTGATTGTTTGTGTTAGGTGCCATCCTGCCCAAATCCAGCAAACATCTGAATTCATTAGCTTTTGTTGCGATGAATGGACAACCTGTGTAAAGATGGCTGCCTCCGGAGCTTCCCCACTGTGCCACCAATGTTTCTGAGCCCCCCTAAAATCTTCCGCCAGATGTTCCTGCTTGCTTTGCGATGGAAGGCGAGTCATGGTGTCAATTTAGAGGGCCACCATATGTCTACACCTAGGGCACATTCTCACTGAGCGTGTTTACAGTATTTTAGTCAAAATCTGCAACATAAACTGGAACAACTTACTCTTTGGTTCATTTAGAAAGGTGAGAACAGTGCTGTTCAAACTGAGATTTGCAGAAAATAACCCTGCTGAGATGTCAGAAAATTGGAGCCTCTTCAAACCAAAGTGCAATGCAGTTTAACTGGAATGAGAACATCATTTTACCAACTACAAAAAGTTACCAAACTAGCAAGCAATGCTCAATTAGCAGAAAAGACATTTGATTGAAGGTTTTGATTGTTACGCCAAGTGGAAACTTGGTTATGTGTTCTTAAAGTTGCAATCTCTTAAGATTTCAGTCCTGGTTTCCTTGCAGACACCCTAGCAAAATATTGATGCAGTCTAAATGATTGCTGGTGCCATATATCACATTTTAATTTAAGTTATCATGTAGTGACATATTCCAAGATTTACTCTCATTATAACCAAGAAAAGTAATGTCTTTAACAGCACAGTGGTAAGAAGACAGACTGTGTGAGAACAAATAAGTAAAACATTGTACAACTTGACATATTAAAATGCAATTTATATGGCATTTATTGATGTAAATATTATCTTATAACTGCATTATGCACCAGCTTGATACAGATCACGTTCAGATGTTCCTGTCAGTGGTCATTTTCAGTATTTTCAATGCTTAAATGGGTGATTAGGTAAAAGTATATTTATGTTGCACCAATTCCTGTGCTACACTGTGCAGAGATCTAAAACCATAATCTGTCTGTAAATCAGCAGACGTCCATCCCTTGATCATTTAAGTGCATGCTTGATTTCTTCTGCACCTGCCTAATGCGTGCTCATGCTGCATATTTCTGCAAGCTCTGGTCTCATTTTCCATATGTGATAAAAGCCGTACAGCATCAGCGTTAACACACAGGAAGCCTTCCCCCCTGGGCTGTTTAATCTACCTGCAGAGTAAGTTGGAGATAACGGAAGCCATTTCAAACCACTACATCCATGTCGAGTAATGCTCTTAAACAATTGCTTCTGTTGTTAATTTGGACTTTGTAACTACATACTGTATGTCTATAATTTTCCTCATCTGCACTCTCATAAAAACACAGGTTATTCATTTTTATCAGCAGCACAGCCCACTTTAATTTAAAAAAGGGATCGGAGATTAACATTGATTTCAGAGGAAAAGTGAGCTATTGAACACGCCTCCTTTAAAAAAAAAAAAAAAAGTGAACTAAGCTGTTGGCAATTTTCTTTTTCCCTCATTCCCCTCCAAGACAGAGTTTTAATCAAGAAAATGTCTCCAAGTAATTATGCCAAAAAAAACAACAGAAGAAAACCAAGGGGACTTTATGAGTGGGTTAATAAGCCACTCTCTGCTGAAAGGTGGGAAGTCTCGCCTGTCCAATTCCAAGAGAAAAATGGCTCTGTAAAATCGCTTGACACATCCATGCACTTAAAGTAAGAACTAAAGAAACCAACAAAGTAAAGCAAACTACTTGGAGATCAACAGATCTTGATTTATTTTCCATTGGCTGGTATTAATCTTGTTGTCTACAAATACATCCCTGATGAAAAGTCCATCTCCTACATCAGGAACCACTAACTGATGCTACTATTTACTTTTTTTTCTTACTACAAAAATGCTGTTTTGATTTATAGATGCATTTTTGATGCGCTATTGCAGTTAGCACTAACCACGGTGACAAACACAATGCGTTTCCTGTGACTGCTTCACAATAATAACCCCTGTGTGTTTCACCAGTTGAACGCTTTTAATGTGAAGCAGCATCAGTAGGAAATGTTCGATCTGATGCAGCGTCAGGAGAGTGAACAGTTAACAGTTAGGCTGATATAAAACTAAAAAACGTAATGATGGATTACATGCTGCATTGTTTCTTGTGAATCTCTTGTGCGTAGGTAGGTCATTTCAATCCAGTGCAGGAATGGCGTACTCCACCTCTAACAATAAGAAATAATACATAGAGAGGTAATTACAGAATGTAAATACTTTTAATGGCTAGAGCTGAAAAAATGCTGACCATAAACAGTATCAAAAACAGAATGAAAATCTTAAGGATTACAACTTTAAACTTCTGAAGAATGAATGTCACTAGTGCTGTGTGTCTACTGTACAAGTTTATAATCATTTATTATGTTTGCTTCACTCTTATCAATATATTTCAAAGGGAGCTCCTGTCTGTCTTTCTGCCTGTCCCCAACGGGGCTGTTTGCTGTCACTTACTGAAAACTACAACCCTAGATTAAAAACAAAAAACAAATCCCATTTCTCTACTAAGCTAATTAAAAAGAGAACAGATTCCTGGAATGCTTCTTGGGGATAGGGGAGCAGTGAGCGTGGGCTTTGGCTGGTTGGGAATAGGAACAGGGATTTCCAGCGGGTATGCAGTCTGTTCTCATGAAACCCCCAAGACGCACACTTGACATTGAGGTTTTGACCTTCATCAGGATGTTGTGGAGGCAGTATGGGTGAACAGGCCTCCGTGGCTAATGTTATGAGTTGTTGTGGTTCATGTGATGCAGGTGGTGGTGGTGATGGAAGATGACAATATTTGTGATGGTGGTGTGATGGAGAATAAAATACAAACAGAAGAATTGTTTGTTTGCAGCAAAAGTTCGACATTTTTGGAAATTCAGTTTTTTGCTGAGAGTTAGCTGAGAAGATTGAGACCATTCTCGTGTCTGTACGCCAACTCTGGAGCTAGAACCAAAAGGCAGTTAGCTTAGCTTAGCATAAACACTGGAAACAGGTGGAAACAGCTAGCTTGGCTCTCTCCAAATTTCAAAGATACTAATTAACACGACTTCTTGGCGACAAGCACATGGGAGCAGTGGCTTTCTGAGGAACCAGCAGAGTCCAAGAGCTCACTGCCAGAGCCATGCTAGCTGTTTCCACCTACTTCCAGTCTTTATGCTAAGCTAAGCTAATTGACTCACGGCTCTAGTTCCATACTTATCGTACAGACATGAGAGTGGTATCAATGTTCTCATCAAATTCTTGTCAAGAAAGCGTGCTTCCCAAATTGTCGAACTACTCCTTTCATGTTTATAGATAACTTGGCTGTGAATTCACTATATCTTTGTATAATCCCTTTATTGGAGAGGACAAGGAATTACATATGTGACCTCTGACCTCTAAACACTTGTAGGCATTGTCCAAAACTCATTTTGGGGGGAAAATATGTGTGAAATATTTTGTAAATCTAAAATATTCAGTCCATTTTTATACAACAGCATGTACTGTGTTAATTATTAAGTAGAGTGACAAGAGCACATTTCGATTTTAATTTTAAACTTAGTTATGCAGTGGCTGGAGTCTGTAATTAATCATTAAGTCAGTCACCACATGGGAATAATGTCTCAACTAGCATTTGCCTAATGGCCATCAAGGCAGCAGAGAATTTGACGTTTAGATGCTACTGCGTCATATATAGAGTATTGTAATTGGCAAAGATTTAAAGCAATTAGTTTTTCCTTGATGTGATTGGCTCAGGGTCAGATAGATTTTACAGTAGCCAGTTGGGACAGACAACAAGCAAAAGTATAGGCTAACTGAGTCAGTCAAATGTTAATACCCCAAAAAGTTACAGGTGTCTTTGACAGGTGACTTTGATGTATCTAATCCACCAAAGACAGATTTTATCGGCATTTGGCACCTGACAGGTGGTAATGTCAGACTGGCTTGTAGGTGGCAGATAGGTGGGCTTCCAGTTTGTCAGATGACCACATCCTCTGCTTCTGTATGGCTCAGTGAGGCGTTATGTGTTATCCCCTTCCCCCCTACTGTCCTTCCCACTGATAATACTTTCCTTCCTCCTCCTCTCTGCCCTGTCTCCTCTCACTTCTCCGCTCTCTGATCTCCTCTCTCCTCTTTATCCTCCTCCTCCCGCACTTTTTTTCTTTCCTCCAGCTCCTATTTCCGGGCCCAGATCTGTGTGTGCTCGGGTCAAGCCAGTCAGTATGGAAAGCGGGATCCGACAAATAGCTTGTGTGCAGTAGGTGAGGAGGGATTAGCTCCTATCTGCCTGTCAAGCAGCCTGAAAGATAATTCGGCAATGTCCATCACTTCCACTAGGGGCTGCCGAAGCAGGCGTGTGGATGGATACACAGAGAGTGTGTGAATCCACTTACCCACTCAACATTTGCTCACAGATTCAATCAAAGAAAATCAAGAGGCTTCACTTTTCCTTGTTCTCTTCCCTTCACCATAACTCCTTCACTCTTTCCATGGAGGTTATATTCATATCACACAACAACGAGTGTGCAATTTCTCAGCTCACTAACACATTACCTGAAAGTGTAAAACATTTCTGTGTTTGCAGCATCTGTTCAGCACAATATCATAGCACCTTCCCTTCTGTATTTGTAATGAAGAAGCATGTGAGAAGGGGAAAAACACAAACAATCAAGTTGCGTGTGAGAGACAAGACTCCTTTATATTCCCTTACATTTGTCAGAGCCATTATTTTTTTAACTTGCACCCAAAGCCACTCGATATTCTGCTTTCGAAGCGGTGATCTCTGTTCATTTCCACAAGAAAGTCACATAAAGGCATCTGATCCACATGCTTTGCTTCCTCAGATGGGCCTCTTACACCTCATGAATTGTTGATGCATTGCAGGTTTAACAGACCAGCTCCAGTTCTTCCAGTTATAATGCCTTTCGAATGCTGATCCAGGATGCCCTTGCCACAACAGAACGGGCAAAGCCGAGAAAGCCTCAGGACAGAGTGGGCTGCATAAGACACTAACAGAGAGCAGAGAGGAGAGCAAAGCTCTATTGGATAACTGCCTGGCTTTTTCCACAGCACTTGACCCTGGCACACACACCTCCCCCCCTCCCTCCTCCCCCTCCACCTTCTTCTCCTCCTCAGCACCGGCAAATGAAGTGTCCCCGCTCTCAGCTCTGATCCTGAGAACCTATGACAGCCAAAGCCTTCCTGCTCTCTGAAGTAAGCCCTGGCAGTGATAGGCTAGTTTACTATTCCCCACTCCAGCCCAAGCTGCAAGGCATGAACACGGGCGAGACAAAGCCTGTGTGACTGCGGTGAATAGGAAGACTGAGGGAAATAAGAGGAAAGGAAAAAAGGCGCTTGACCTTACCTGTCAGAGTGTAACTTTAAGTGCGCTTTAGGTGAGAAACGCTGCACTCTCATAGTGGGATTTAAGAAGAAAAAACAGCCAGGCAATGAATGAAGCAGGTAACTTTTAGTTAATTGTTTTCATGTTTCAAAATGTTAAGCTAGCACTTTCTAATAAGTCATACTTTATGAATGGTTTATAACATGTAACTACTGTTTAACTATGTTAATAAATCATATATTAATGCTTTATTGATCAGCAATAAGCCATTAATAAGAAGAAATTTTGCCATATTGTGAAAAATCTCTGTGGCTGATGTATATCCTCCTCTAACCTCTTTAATTTGGTTTACTAGAAAGCGAGAAACCTTTAATTAATGACTTATTAACTTTATGTGTTGGTGTTAGTGTTAATTAAATGTTTGTTAAAACTAATCAACAAAGACTTTTCTCACAACCTGGCAACCAATCATTTGTTGATATTAATGAATCATTTATTAATTCTTTAAATATCAGTAATAAACCATTAACAAGAACAAAATTTGGGTCGCCATGTTGTCAAAAATCCCTGTGGCGACTCGTCCAACCTTTAACTACTGTAATTCTTTATTATTATTATTATTATTATTTTTAAATGTACTACATAAGTGATCCATCCACTGGTCAGTTTTGGTCCAAGCCAGAGCCCAGAGCTTCTGCACATTACAGCCGTTGTAGCCTTTACAAGGCCCCTTACAAACAGATTATCATCAATCCACAGCGGTAAGGCAATCATGTCTTTCTAAGACAGATTGCTCTGTTAAGGTGCTCCATAATTTAATATCCTTCTCGTTCTTCATCTCTCCCCTCTCCCTCTCTCTCTCTCCCTCCCTCCACCCCTCCCTCCATCAGCCTGGCAAAGTCATGCTGAGTTCCTTAAAATGTATTAAATTATGATGTGTCATGAAACTAATTCTCTCCCCCGGAGTATGAATCACATGACGGATCCCTCTCCGGCCTTACCTTTGACACACTGTATGCACATAGCAGGGTAATAGATTAAAATTAGCCTCAAGTTCCTTAAATTATTGACCCTGGCCCCGTTTTTTGCCTCCTGTCAGCAATCAGTTTACACGGAGGTGTGAGTGCTAATGCTAAATGGAGGGAGGGAGGAGAGGTGGCGGCGCTTTACTTCACCTTGCTGTCAAACTGGCCCGTTAGTCTTTCCTAAAGACTTTTGTTGAGCATGTGGGAAATGAATGGATGAGCGGTAGGTGGGACTTAAGTTTCAGCGTTACAACACTACATCAATGAAATGGCTTGTTGGTGCACTCTTAATAATGTATCTTTAAAAATTCATGGATGGAATTTGAATTAATTCAATTTTTAATACCCACCATTTATTATTAAGCCTTTTCCAATGAATATTTCACATTCTAATCTTATTAACAGGATAGAGTGTTAAGACTTTCTTTGCCACACAACAGATTTTCCTTAACTTGTGTTTACCCACGATAAACCTATTCTGCGGCCCAGTGTAAGTCACATTAAAAAGGAAATTTGTGCAATGGATCATTTGTGTGCTTTATTAAGTCTGGATATGCGTGCTCCGTTGGAATTTCAAGTCAGCTGCGGTATGCAGTAGTAAGAAATCCCATCCCTGACCTTCAGTGTCGCATACATCTGTATACTAGATTATATATTTGTAGCTTGAGAGTAACTTGTTTCTACGATGCTGAATGGGATCTATTTGGATCTAAATGTCTCTTTAGCCACACATAGGCCTACACTCACCATTTTGGCACTCGTGGTCTACAGCTAACCGGCCACCAGGCTCAATTTATGTGCTAGTGTTTTATTAATTCCTAACAACCTGCAGCAGAAACAGAAAAACAGTGTTTTCTCTTCAGTTTTCCCCTACTTGCCTCTCTGTATAGACCTTGCGCATCCCACTGTTGGCTGTTTTTATGGACCTCAGAGTGTTTTCACTAATTTTCCCCCCTCCTCTCAAGCGACACAATATCTTTGTTTACGCGGCGATTTCCTCCTAGAGGGTCAGGTCACCTGCGTTTGTATACACAGGTCAGATCCGTGGGGAGTTGTCAGCGGCTCTCAGTGTCTCTAATGAACTCCAGCCGTTTGACTGACAGACGGGTTATAGGCCGGGAGTAAACTGCGGCGCGACGTGCCAAGCTGCTGTGTGTGTGACTGATTGGATACATGCTTAATGAAGCGACACACACACACACACACACATACACAAGACACATGGTGTCACAGATCTGTTTGGGGGCATGTTGGGTGGTTGTTGAGAGTGTGAACACTTCTGTACGTCACACGTAAATGTTTGTGTAGTGGTATTTGCAAGCAGGAAAAGAGGGAGAGGAAACTACTCTATTTGCAGCTCTGTATAGTGTGAACTGTAGTCTGTGGTAGTGATTCCCAACCAACTCACACACCAGGGGGTACTCCAGTTGCCAGGAAGTAAGTGGAAAGATTGTGGAGTAGCAAGTAGTGATTTGAGAATAGAAATGACTATTTGATTAAAAAAAAACTAGCTAGCTAAAAGTATTGGATAAAAGGTTGAAATAGATAGCTATAAGTAATGAATAAACAGCTGATAGCTGAATAAATTAATACAAGGTTGAAATAGTTCACTAAAGAAAGAACAGTTGAAATAGTAAGCTAAAAATAATGAATACAGTTGAAATAGCTAAAAGTAGTGGATGAGTGGTTGAAACATCCGGCTTCTGACATTCCAAGTGGTAATAGCTGAATGCAACTTGACCAAACTGACCTAAACATTGACAGCTTAAATGTATGAAAACATTATTGTGACAAAATGCACATTTATATAATTAATAGTGTTTAATCAATTTAAATGAACACATCTGGAACATGATGGGTGGTGTCCATGAAGTGGCACTTTGCACTTGGACTGTGGGGGTGCGTCTGAAAACAAACGTTAGAAACAACTGGTCTATGGCATGTTTGTGGTTGTTACAGCTTTTTATGCAGTTACCACTTTCATGTGTATTATCTGTAAAGGTTTATTCCATGTATAAATATTAGAATCTACTAGAAGCTACTTGGCTGAAACTACACTGTTATATAACAACTATTGGGCCCCAGACAGTAGCATTATATCTTTACAGTATATATGTTTTACAGCATGAACTTGGTCCTCTCAGTTTAAATGCAATCTAGATGGACGCAGAGGACTGCCCTTGAAAACAGCATCACTCATATTCTTCATCAAAACAACTCTTTTGGCAGCCGACTCAGGGGAATCCAGGGCAATATAACAGAAAATAGTCAACATCTCATACTGCCGCTGTCCTTCTGCAATGCTTTTTTTCCATTTTTCTTCTTTAATGACGAATACTCAAACCTCAGGTGTGTAGTACCTCGATCTGTGTGGCTTTGTTGTCTTGTCAGTGTCATGACTTTGAAGTCATATTTTACGTTGCACAATGCTCATTTCCTTTCTTTTTATATTTATTTATTTATTTGCCCGTGGCAGTCCAATATCATTATTTTTCCCCCTGAATGAAAAAGAGCGAAATGACGGCGAAAAGAAGAAGAAAACGAAAGGAAGAAATCCTGCCTCTGCCAACTTTTCCACCAATTCTTGACTCGTCTGAAAACTCAGTTACTCTTTCAATTATTCTAAACTAGAAAGATCTCTCCAAAGAGCTGACAACACTGACAAAGCTAGTGTAACATCTATCAGCTTGGAAATTATTTGATGTCAGTCACATTTTATTTGTTGCATATCGAGGGTAGTGGTGGCAGAATTGATTCACAGTGACACATTTTTGGTGGGGAAACATAAAGAGAGGAAATGAGAAAAGGTTGTGATTTACCATGCAGTGATCCCTTTATTCTGTCCCTCAACTTAATTGGAGTAGCCCAGCTAGCGCCTTACATAGCCCATCAGATTGTTACCAATGACAGCAGGGGTTTTCCATGTTGTTGTTTCATTAAAAAATCTAAAGGTATTTATGTGTTACCCCCAAATCAATATCACATCTTTGGTTGAATTCCACAAAATGGCAGCTGGTGTGTGCAGCAACTCATCGTTTTGCGTCCGACTGACAGGAATCCAGAGCATGCAACATTGCAGCAGATTTGTTAACAGCCAGCTCCCAATTTTATTTGATGTAATCCTGTCCCAGTTCATTGTGGGGATCTGAGGCTAGAGCGGAGACGGAGATGGAGAGCTTATCTTTGTGTCTGTGTGCTGCAAGCTCAGTTGGCACTAGAATCTGCGGCGTGATATTCAGCGCCGGCCGACAAGTCGCACTGCGCTAGAGATCACTCCTGCCACCCTCCAAAGCAAACTACAGGCATAAACGCTAACACTGCAGACGCCAGGTGTGGCCTCACATTTGCACATACACACATACTGTATAAGAACACACACACACTTTCTCTTAGTCATAAACATACCATACAGTATGTTCTTCGCTCTAATGACTCTGTTTCATTCTCTGTTCATGGCTGTCTCCGACTGCTGCTAATGCTGCTACTGCTGTGTTAACAGCAGATAAATGGCACCGCTCATAGTCTAGATTACATTAGATCTCCAATCAAGAGGTAATGGGTGTTGTCATGGCAACCACATCCAACAGGCAGGGGAGGACAGTGGGGAGGGAGGAACGAGTAAGGTTGAAGGCTGTCAAGACTTGAAATGTACTTAAAACAGCGCAACTGCATCATGTACTGTATTTTTGTCTCCACTATCCAGTTTAATTTCTCCTCTTTTGTCAGAAATGAGAAGAGTTTTACTTTAAGTATAGCCTTAATGGGCTTTTCTTTAAACCCTTTCATTTGATTAGATGCAAAGAGTACGATTTAAAAGATAATTCCTGTTTACTTTCACTTGGGCATGCTACACAAACTACAGAAACAAGACCTAAAAAAAACCTGAAGCCTTGTCTGTATAATCTCCCTAGGTGTAATATAAAGTATTAAACAGTCAAACCAATCACATTGGTCTTTACATTTTACTCATTGGGCATGTACAGGCCACACAAACATGCTCACATGCACACAAATTCTTGTATCTGGGGCAAGCTGTTTAGCATGAAATGTTGAGTCTCATTTCTTTTCATACTTTTTAATTCTTTTGACAAACTTCCACCCCTCTGGAAACACTTCGCTGACAAACAAAACACATCTGAATACCTCCTTTCAGGAAGAGCTTCTTTTATTTCTCCACTTGCACTAACCCTCACAGATTGACTCCAGGACAAAGATCCACATGCACATTGAACTGACAGCATGACAGGCTTGATCACTTTTGCCCCAGAAGATGCTGATGAACGTTATTGGACTGCTTTGTCTCACATTACCTGATGTAATGTGACAAAAAAGTGTGGCATTTGTGTCAAAACAAGAAATGTGTTTGTGACACAAATGAGATGTCTTTCTGTTTGTCTGGTGTGATTTAAAATAACTGATGATAATAAAGTCAACATGAAACATCTACTTGTGGATGAGTAGATCACCTTCTATTCCTCTGTCTTAGTGATCTACACGCTGTATAAGAGTAGAGATCTTTGGTGGTTTCCTTTGTTGCATCATCACATTACATTCACAACCGACCTCCATTTACACCTGTTATTAAAGTGTGTCACAATACATTATATTGGTAATGACATCTGATAACAAGCAGTAACTACAGAAGCAGTGAAACTGAGAAATAAAAGTATTTCAGGTTGGCCAGCTAACTGTGTGACAGATATAAGGCCTAGAATGTCTTTTTATGCTTAGTTACCATAATAGTCCTAAAACCCGGAAATGAGTTGTAGCATTTTTGCACTTCCGGTACCCTCCTATCGAAGTCAGGCGCGAAACTACCATGTATGCAGGTAATGCAGCTGCATTTACTTCACC
Source organism: Macquaria ambigua (assembly GCA_008360985.2). Taxonomy (NCBI): domain Eukaryota; kingdom Metazoa; phylum Chordata; class Actinopteri; order Centrarchiformes; family Percichthyidae; genus Macquaria; species Macquaria ambigua. The sequence continues at coordinate 27,820 of VMKM01002824.1, forward strand.
ACCATCGTATCAAAAAATCTCGAGCAATGGGTCTGCAGTATACACGCTACCACTAAGCTTTAACGGTTAGTGGTCAATATTTATTACTCAATGAGCCAAGTCACCTGTTCGATGTCGTCGCATACGTGATGTCATTAACCAAATAAATAACATAAAACATTTATATTTTACATATACAAGCATATAGTGTATTGATACATCTATGTTAGCTTTCTAAATTAAGTTTAAATTAGGATTCATGGGCGATTTGTTGTTCAAAAATGTGCAAACGTGCAAAGTGTGCCCGCGGAATTCTGGGTCATGGTAATTATGGGCATGCGTACTAAAGCGTAGCAATATCCACATAGAAGAGTTAGCTAGCTAGCGAAGTTTCAAGATAATAAGTAAGTGAGAGACGAGCAATGGATTACAAACACAAAAGCGGGTTTCAGAAGCGAAAATTGAAAGAAGCAACCGAGAAAAAAAATAGCAAAGCTTCCAAAAGTACACAGTTTCTATAAAAAGGAAGTCGAGATAGCGTTATCAAGCACTTGTTGTTCCACTGAGCAAGAGCCGAAAAAGACACCTGCTAATGCACCAGCGCGCCCACCAACACAGCTAGATGTGATGTAAGTAGAATGTATTTATTATTTATTTGACTAATAATCAACCTGCACACACGTGTTTTGTGTTTATGTTGTCAATGTGCGGGTGCGCCGTCACCCATTGTATTTTCATCTGTGTCCAGGTGCGCCATCACCTATAGATAGGCTAATGTTTTAATATTTGTCAAGGTGCGCCGTCACCAATAATGTTTTCATATTTCTTGAACTGCATTGTCACTAATGTTTTCATCTGTTAAGGTGCTCCAACACCAGATTTTGTCAAGTAGACTTTCATCTTGGCCTTGCTATTACCACTCCTCTTGTATAACACAGCAGTCTGATTTCCTAGTAATAATTTCATTTGGGGTCTGTTGTGCAGTGCATTCTGCTTTTGCTGGTTGTTTTAAGGTTTTTTTAATTCGCTACTGACATTAAGTTATGTTACATTGTGATGGGCTGACCCGCTTTGACCATCTTGCATTGGGGCCTGGCGCTGCTCGAAGTCAATGGGTTTTTGATTAGATGCTTGAAATAAGGTCTGTGGTTAACACAAGCTTTAGAGATTTTCACATTTTGGTCTAGACATAAAATACGTTAGTAAATGTACTTTTCTAACTCAAACCTTCCAAAATGCTGTTGTAGAAGGGGTAAGCGCACAAAATCAGATTACAAGTTGGAAGCTCAGTGATGGTGATGCTGTCATGCGACCAACGTTAGCATTTTACTTTTGGCGATTGCATTTACGCTTCAAAAAAATCATAAAAGTGGAGTTGATTTGTGAAGATTATCTTGGTGAACAAAACATGTAAATATCATAAACTTTTTTTGTGTGAATTAAAATTCCAGTAAAAAGCAATCGGATGTAAATTGGGGCCTTTTTCTTTGATGGGTCCTAATAGTAACATATCTCTGCTACACTCCCTAAATATCATTATCTTTTCTTCTCTCTGAGCTTCTGTCTTGGCAGTGAATATAATTCATCTTATCAACTTTGTCTCATCAGGGTCAGAAATCCACATACTTACTGTATAGTATAAGTGATGAATTGGCCATGTCTGGAGCTTTTACGCTGAAAAGGTATCATTCCAAATTAAAGTTCACTGTGGCCTAGTACATGTCCAGCTCTCATTTCCTCTCCTGTTTTTTATGGTCAGAACAGCAAATGCTACATAGCAAATATGATCAGACGGCTTTATATATGCTTTTGTATAGTTCTGAAAGGTGTTTTCCCATTCAGGCAATCTACAAAAACAACCTCATTTAAAATTCTGCAGCTGCTGTGCACTATTTTGTTGATAAACCCCATTTTCAGACCGCTAGAAACCTTGACATTGACTTTGCTGTTTTCACCCAGCAAAGTACACTGGCTCTTGGAAAAAAATGTTAGCAACTGCTTATGTCTTTGCCGTGCTGCCACTGACATCTGACTTGTCAAACTAAACTCTATTGCAGCACTGAATTTTTCATAATTTTTTTTTTTTTTTTCCGCCGGCAAGTGACAACAATGCACTTACATCTTTGTTGCTTTTCTTCTTAACCCCTCCCACACACTTGCAGTTCTCTTGTTGTCTTCTTCTATCGCCGTTGTGAGGAAAATATCACCTCAGGTCTCACCTTTCAAATGTTGAGAAAATTCTCAGAACCTTGACGGAAGCTCTAAACATTTTGCCCCCCACCCCTGTAAATATTAGGCTTTGTGCAAGAGAGAAATCTTGGAGGCAGCCGTCACAGAGCCGCAGGGTAAACATGCAAACCTTGATTAACTTGTGTAGTGCCTGTTTTTTTCCCTAGGAAAGCTCTAACTCTGCTGGCTTATACTGTAGATTTCTATACATAGCATCTTGTATGCTTTGTTTTATTTGTTTTTGTATTTTAAGAATTGCTGTTACAGAGATTTATGAGAGAAGAGGCAGGTGAGTTTACAAAATGAAAAAAGGGGAAGGTGAGAATAAATATGGCAACATTATTGAGTATAACCATGATTGAAATCTTATCTGGTCCAATGTCATGAGGAAGTTTACAGTGTTTCTAATATACTGTCAGATAGATAATGGAATATGATTTCAAAGGGTTTCAAATGCACTCCAGTGTACCACTGTCATTCACAGTCACTGTGATAGAATGTTATTGGTGAGAATATACTGTATCCAATATCTTCACTCAGGCAACGGACAGCATGAAATAAACCTTTAATCACTGAAGAGTGAAAAAAATGTCCACAGAGCTGCTAAGCCGTCCAGATAAAGAGGCATTATGTGTGTGTGTGTGTGTCTGCCAATGTGAGCTCTCATGCATGCTTTTGGTTTTGTTTGTATATGTGCATGTGTTTGTGTATGTATGTAATATAAACATTTTGCAAATGGAGCATGAGCTAAATTTTGTGGAGACTAATTAAATGACAATTATATTCCTCCAATATGACTGTTTAGGTTGAATATGATATGGCAAAGAAAAAGAGCCAATTCAAACAATCAAGTTGAGGCTAGTTGAGGTTAGGGTAAGGTTTTTGTTATGGTTACAACAACAACAAAAAACCTCAGAGAATACAAGTTCTTCACAAGTTGGAAATTAACCTGGGTTGCCAGCATTGAAGGGATGTGTATTTACCTGTCCTGCCTGACAGATTTGGGAGACCAGGCTCTTGTTTGAGTTTCTTTTTAAAGGGATTCTCTAGCAATTTAGTATTGCACTTCCATTAAGTTGGTTGACTTATGAGACAAAAAATTATCAGATATCCTGATTTTTAGTCCCTAGTATGGGTCCCGCTTCAAAAACACTGAATCCTAAAATTCCCATAATGCAACTTGATAGTGTCTTTCGTTAGACCCTCTTTCAAACTTCCAACTACACGCCCCCAGTTTGTAACACAGGCCTTCTATCATAAACGTGAAGTCTCAAGTCTAATCCAAGATAACCCTGATGACATCAACAGAGTTTAGAAAGATCCCTCAGGAGCCACAGAAGACTTTGTTTTAACACGTCTTTTACAAACGTATACAAAATACACAGTACATTTCAATACATATATTAAAACTTATGCTGATTAGATTAGTTAGTATTTCACTGCAAAATATAATTCAAAGACCGTCTTCTGTTACACCACGTCAACTCATCACATAGGGTCCGATGTTTCTAATCTACACTGACAGATCACAATTGAATGTCATATGCAGGCAACAAATAGGAAATAGGACCCCATAGCCTTTTATAGCTGTGTATGTGTGTTTTTGTACATATGCTAATTTGAAGGCTATTGCAGTTTTCTGATTAAAACCAAAGAACCAGAATATGACAGTTTGCATGTAATTTAAAGGGTGTGAATTAAACAGGCTGAGATTTTGACACGTACGCATCTATACCACCCACCTACTCATACACATATGCATAGACACATTGACATGCAGTGGCATGCACATAGCGCATCTGGCACTGTGCATTTCTTCTTTGTCTTGAAAACAACATTTTGTATTTTATGTTATTTATTTGTTTAGTTATTTAGTTGCTCTCGCATGTTGCCTGTATGCATATCATGTGACCACAGCAGCAATACCCTAGATACTACTTTTCTTTAGCCTAATGGACATAACAGGAGACACTTGTGTGACAGATTGTTGTTGCCCAGTTTAACCCCAGTGCCCTGTCTGCCGACCTCTCGGCCCCAGCTGTGAGCTTGTTAGGACTTTCATTTTCCGCCAGTGTCCCTTGAAGCATCCGCACGAGCACACACACACTGCAAACACACATGTACACAATATTGCTCTAGGTGAAGCTATAACTGCACCGATACACACTTCCTCACAACACATGTGTTCACTTGCATCCCAGCTCATCAAATGTGGCATGAACAAAGAGTTCATAATTATAGGCTGTTTACCATTGTCTGCCCAACTATTCCTTGGAAATATGGTTTCATAATGGAAGCCCAGCCTCTTTGACCCCATGGAAGAGAATTATCTACCTTCATTAATTATGACTTAATGAAATACAAAATTGCCCCAGGTGCTGTTTGACTGACAGGTAGTCTTACAACATAGGAAAGCCCCTTTAAATGTATATAGGGCTTGCAGTAGAATGTTACCCTCTAATTGGCAATTTACCACCCGCTCAATAGTCAGGATTGCTTTCTCAGTGTCTGTGGAGGTATTAGCAATAGTGTTTTTCAACATCCAGATTAATTTCTTAAAAGCCTGCCTTTAAAAAACTGTTGGGCTTGCAAATAAAGGGATGCGATTTAAAGGGGGGAAGTGCTCGTCTTGGAAGTATTGTGAAAGGGCGCCAAGGAAGTGAGAGAGAGGTTGACAGAGAAAGACAGAGAGAGGGAGAGAGAGAGAGGCCAGGAGCATTAAACTCAAGTGAAATAAATTTGCTTAGCAGGTACTTCTGTTGGAGTCCCCTCCACTGAAAGAGGAGATCAGTCTTGCCGGTTCTGCATTGCCATTTCATCTAAATCCCTCTCTCCATTTATTTTCATGAGCTTGGGAATCTGTCATTCACAGATCATTCATTTTTTACGCACTTGCCTTTAATAGATACTATAAATACTCTTTAATATTTATGGTTTATACATCCAGCCAATTCTGACGCCTCTACTGCCAATACTTACTGGGAAATAAAGCTGAAATGATTATTCGATGAATCTTTTAAGTCCATATTTAAAACAAAAATGGTTGCAGCCCAGTCTGGTTCCAGATGTAAATATTGGCCAGTTGTCTTAGTTAATATGGTTTTGTACTGGTCGGACAAAACAAGACATTTGAATAGAGCCTGCACTGGCCATTTTGACCAATCAATCAATCAATTAATTGAGAAAATAATCCGCAAATTATTGAAAACAATTTCTAGTTTCAGTCCTCAAGATAAATTCTAATTTCGTACAACTCAGGTCTTATTTTCAGAATGTTGTCCATCATTCCTGTCAGTATTAATATCAGTGTACTCACCTAGTTAACAGAGGAGATCGGGGAATGCAGCTCAGGTTAGCCAAACTTATTTGGGAGAAAACAAAGGTGAACGATAAAATTATTAACTGCCCATTGTAAACATCCATCACAGTTTACAGACCAACTTCCTGGTTCAACTTTGACAGACTGTAATAGTTGTGCATATGCAGATTGCCTGTGCAATGAGGGATTATGACCGACATTTCAGCTATGCTAACTTGCCATTTTCCCTCCAAATAAAGGGGCTTATTTAATCTGCAATCTATCTGATCGTCTGACCACTCATGTTCCTTGCATCATCATCGGATTTTGTTCCCAGACCTTCAGCAGTTACTTTGGTGAGTACAATATGTACCAGAAATGATGACCAAAACTACGAAAATAGGACCCAAGTTGTAATAAACTGGAGTTTTCCATTAAATGTAAGTATGACTGCGCGTTCAGATTTCAAGTAGTGAAAATCTTAGTGACATGACTTGAGGCAAACTATCAGACTTTTCTCAGCTCCCTCTGCAGCCACAAAATGCTTTGTACAGCCTTTCTTTCATATGCAGTCGTACTCCTTAAGACCTGCAAACAGACTTTCATGTGTAAAATTGTTGGAGTTCCCCTTTAATATTGACAAAAAAATGACCACATTTATGTGTTATCTATGCGTATCATAATAAGGACTTGACTTAATAATTGATTATGTCTTAATTTCCTTGTGTTTGAAGTGGCATGAATGAAAAAACATAATTGTCAATGTTATTATTTGTTAGTCTAATATAATTGAGTGAACCCTTTTTATTCAGCTTGCGGACATAGACAGCACGTGAAGCGCCTGAGCTGTCCATGCTAATGTGTTATTGCCAGTGATTCACTAGAGCTGCTGTTGTGGGTCGTTAATAGAAGAGTGCATCATGCCTGTGGTGAGGATACTTTTGTTTGGCAATGGATGTAATTATTTATTGGAATGATATTAATACTGTACCGATTGAGTGAAAGAATCATCCTGTCCTGATGGTTCTTTGAAGGTCGGTCCACAAATTAGCAGTGTCAAAACATATAGGTATGGCCTCAGTGCTAATTGTTAGTGACCAAATCATTGTTTTTTATAATCTGACGTGCTATCTACTGTAGTATTTTATGATAGATGCCCTTCGCTTGTGTGTGTGTGTGCTCCAAAAACTCCCAAAATTCACAAAGTCCTGCTGTGAAAATCTAGTCCAGCAAACGGCTCCAGCCACTTCCCATCCCTCGCTGGTTGTTTGTTAGCCGTGGAAAAACTTTTTCAAGTGTGCGGTAATTAAAAGGAGGGGGGATGTCGAAATGGCGGTGGAAGTACACTGCAATATCCCCACTAAATTCTCTGTAATGGTGAGGTGAGTCAGTTGCCTTAATTAGTTTAGTCTTTGTTCTCCCTCTCTCTCGTAGAGTCATTAATGTCGACACGAACATTCTTTTCTCATTTGAATGGGTAAATAATGAAAGCGGAGTGACAGTTGGGGGGTGAGCTAGTCACAACTTTTTAAAGCAGCAGGAAGGCAGCAATTAACAAGATCTGACAACCCAGAGGGACACACAAACACACATCCAGGCGTACACAACACACACTCAAATACATTCAGTCCATATTAACATACAGACCTACTGTTTGCAAACTTCAGACCAGTATATTTTGTGAATACTTGAAGAAATTAATATGCAGTATGTCGTTCCTGATTCACCTTTGTCGGACGTGTGTATTAAATAATCACACTTGCACAAAATCTATCCTGAGCTCATTTTGATGCTCCTCGATGAGTCAGTGAGACCTTAGTCTGGACTTTCTGTCAAGGTGACAAACCTCACATCAAACCAACGTCCATCCCATCGGAGAGATAGGTGGACCATTGTTGAATTAGCAAATGAAAGCTGTAATTGTTTGGATGCTGCTCTCCTCCGTAAATTTAGCAGTGATAATTAATTGTAGCGAGTAAAAACACTCATCAGGGAGATGAACCATTAGAGAGTTAGGTAAACAAACCCTTATCTATTACGGGTGAGTGGCTGATAAGGATTGATGAGAAAAGTTTGATTTTCACACAAAAAAAAGGAAAAATGTAATTGGTAAAACTTTTCTCCCACTCGGTCCAAATGAGAAGCATCTGCCCGAGGGTCGAAATCTGAACAAGTCATCATAATCAAGATTTAATTACATTAATAAAATGATTCTTCTCTTTTGGTTGATGACTGATTGTGTACACAATGCTAACATATCATCAGTGAGAGATTACCTGGTTGCAATAGGTGTTTTTATTGCCTGTGTATTGATTTGTCTACTCGGTTGATCATACATGCACAATAATACACTAAAGAACCAGATAAGTGTACTTCTACAGATACAAATGTCAACATTTCAAGCATCCAACTGGCTTTTATAGTAAAGCAGTGACAGAAAACGCTCTGTATTTGTTAACAAGGTCAGCGCTGACTGCTCATCAAAAATGAGTTAACAAAACAACAGTCTTTTTCAGCATTTCTTTATCAGCAGATCAGTTTTAAATATTGCAGGGAGTAATGGAACTAGAAGGAGCAGCCACACTGAGCTGTTAGATGAAGAGCTGCAGGCGGCAGACCTCCAACTCTTCAGCAAGAGAACTTTACAATTTGAGCCATGTGCACGATAGAATCAGATTGCGGTTGCAATTATTATTGACTGACTTCTTTATTAAAACAACATGGGTTTGTTTGGCTGCACTGTAAACAGATACAACAGTTGCTCTTCTGTTGTATATCTGACAAAGTAGCTGCTCAAGGAGTGTTTTCTGTAGAATTAAACTGCACTTGCTGTTAACCATTAACCCCGGGTGTCAGCAAATCAAACTGGACTGAAATCTTAAGGGTTACAACTTTAAGCATTTGTAATGTGTTGACTAAGGATACATTGATTAATGCTTCACATCTACTTACATTTACCAAATGTTAAGTATCACTATCTGCAGTGTATCCCACTGCTTAAGGTCACTGCTTACTCGTCTAGGTCTTCCCACATTCATTATTCATTAGGGACTTACCATAATGTAGCTAAGAATTGTGGGTGAGACTATTTCTTAACACATGCAAATGTGAAACCACTGTAGTAAAATCCAATTGTTCTGCTCTGCAGCCCAGCCATGATGAGCAATTATCACATGCAGTGTAATTTCTACCACCTTTTTTTTCTTTCTATTCTCTTATGTATTAAAATACAAGTAATAAATTGTAGTAATACTTCACTTGTACTATGATGTACAGCCAGAAACTCCTTTTATCAACAAAGCGATCCTTTTTTCAACAACATGAGTCATCACTTGCCGTTCTCTTCCCAGTCTCTCAAGTCAATTTTATGTCAAAGTATTAAATGAATCCAATGCTCTTTAGTCTCAGCATAATATATGTTGCTGAAAATTAAATATTTAAGCATCTCAAAGTGACGCACCTCAGCAAAGTATGTCACCATGAAAGAAAGAGGGCAAAAAGAAAGTTGAGTGAGTGAGCGATGGGTGGCAGAGCCAGAGGGAGGACAAAACAGAGCAGTGAGGGAGGAAAAATGGAGGAGTAGATGGAGACTGCCTGATTGGAAAATGGATCGGTGACAAAACGCCACAGCTTGGAGCTAAGATTAGGATTCCATCTGTCTTGAATGAAATATTCAAATATACGCTGGCAAGAAGAGGCATATTACTAAAAGGGATGGATGTGGAGAATATGTGAAACAATGACAGGCTCTTTACATCCAGAAGGGTCAGCGCTCACCCAGACTGTTATTTAGCTTGGAGTAGGAGAGCTCATATGCTCCTGAGGCATATGTGCTGTTGCATTCGTGAAGAGACTGGTAGGAACAAATTAATATGTTAAATGCAGTGTTTTTCTAAACAGAACGACACAGTGAAGAGTTGATTGTACATAGATCACTCAGAATCAATCTTGTACGTCGTATCTGGCAATTACAGGGTGTTCAGACCAAAAACAGCCCTGTGTTTAAAAACAAAAACAAGGGATGTGTTGTTTCAGGTACTGGTGAGACAATTAAATCCAATCCAGGGGGAAAGAAGGAAAAATACAATCCGTGATGGCCTGTTTGTGTAATAGATCCTTGATTTATAAGGCTTATGAGACGCCAAGCAGTTTATGATACTATGAGGAAGGACAGTTGTCTTTCTACAACCCTCGCCAGACAAGAACATCAATACTGATGCCAACAATGCCAGCATTTTTCACATTCTCACTTTCTACAAAATCTGTGCATGGCAACTACGATATGGTTATGTTAAGGTTAGGGAAAGATTGTGATTATGGAAAATAAATTACGGTTAAGGTATGGTTAGGGTTAGGCACTCAAACACTTGGTTAAGCTTAGTGAAAGACCATGGTTATGGTTAATAACGTGAATGTGGCAACTATAATATGGTTAGGGGAGGTTGTGGTTATGGAAAATAAACTAGGGTTAAGGTATGGTTAGGGTTAGGCAACAAAAGATACTTGGTTAAGGTTAAGCAATAGTTAGAGTTAAGGGGCCAGTATGCTTCATCAGAACTGCTTGTTGGATGGTCAAATAGCTTTGAAAAACCCCTCCACCACACAATCGTCCACCGTCATAATTGGGGGCGCTGCGTCCAACAATTTCTGTAACTTTTCTAAACCGACAATTCGACATTCACACCCACATCTTTTTTTGATTCTTTACACAACTTTTTTGATTCTGAAGCGGGAATGGGAACTCTGGTTTCCTGTCTGAAGGTCCGACTCACTAGATGCCCGACCTCCACACCCTAACTTCCTGCCTCGCTACATAAAGGGCACACTACTTCCTGCTTTAGCAGGGAATGTTGGCTTTTGGATGTAAATCATGAGGTGCGGACTTGTCCAATATGGACGTCACTTCAAGGATGCTCTCTGAACATTGCTGCTGCTGCTAATCACTTAAAAGTAAACGTTTAATCCTACAATGATCAGTGAAATTCATGATTCAGGAATTTAACCCCCTTGTCTGCGTTTATTGCCGCACATTCACACAGCATGGATGTAGTCAGTCTTTCACTCGAATTTACTAACTCAATGATTTGAGCTTTCTCCAAATGCTGAGTAGCTAGATGAACCTCCTTAATTTGCAGCTGAAAAACTATTAAAGTTCTCATTAATAATTTCCACTGCAGCCTTCATAATTCTTGACAGGGAGGAGGGGAAAAGTGTGTGAAAAGCCAACCAGACTCCTTGTGAAAAAATACAACCCAACACTACTAAAGTGCTGATTCACAAAAGTGTGATATCATCATATGACATCTGTTTGGCAAAATATGGCAAGTAATTTGTGGTGGACATTTTACTGCAGGATTAAAGAACACAGATGACCTTTGCAGTTATTACAAATCACAAAAGGACCCAGAGTAATAAAAGGCCTGTATGAATAGTACTTTTGACTGGCAAATTGAAGGGCACACCCCTTACAAGAAATTTGTCAGTCTCAGCATTAGTGTCATTGAAGTGTCATTGTGCAAGATATCACTGCCTGCACCTGGGAGACTGTTTGGCAGCTCACCTCTGACATCCCTGCGGAGTATGACAGTCAATTTACCTCTGGGGGGAGAGGAAGAGGAAAGTGGGGTTAGTTGGGTGAGGATGCGAGATACTGCCAGTTGATTACTGCTCAATACAAAACTGTATCAAGAAAGATCATACTGTTATATTCACTTCGGTTGTATTTGTACATGCTTGGCTGCTCTCTCTGCTCTGTCCCACTCATCATGCGTTAAAGGTGGACTCTGGATATAGTGATTTGCATGCTTTAAAGTAATTTAGGAGTGACCTTCAAAGAGAAGGCAAAGAGTGCAAAACAAATAAGACAATCAAAATGTCAGGACTGTTATGGGAGATGGGATGTCATTAGGCAGTGCACCATAGCAGATCCACCTTAATTCCAAAGAATGGGAATCTATCAAACGAACGCTGAGCTTCATTATGTAGCAATCAGAGTTGCATCCACACATTTCCAAAAAGATGACACTGTATAAGGAGATGCTTTGGTGATATTTTAAATGTCATAACGTTATTATTTCTTAGATAAGGCTTTTGCATGGGGTTGACGATCGAGGGCGATGAAGATCATCTTTTGTAGAAAAAAATTAGATTTAATTTATTTTGTGTTTTTTTTTTTTTTAAATTTTTTTTTTTTATGTCCTGACAGGAATAGACAATTCTGATTGACTGGAAGACGTCCAAGTGGGATTCTTATAAAACAACATTTGATCGTTTATCTAAAATAACACACAAACAGAACAATAATAAGGATCTTAAAAATCGTACCGATTAAAATTAACACTGTCTACCCTTTTGTTTAACTAGAGATAGTCCCTCTTCAAAACTTAGCATTAACTTATATTTTGTGCTTTTACAGGCTCAAAAGTTTTAAGATTTCACACCTCCACTTATTAAGACATTAAAAAGAAAAGTGTCAGTTGCAAACAGCCAACAACTACACTGGAAGGCGAGTGAAAAGCCAGCTGTCATAGACGGGGGGAGACGCAATATCGTTTAAGTAACGTTTAAACATTCACAGTGTTGCACTTGGTTGTTCACATGAAATATAGTTGTGTAAAGACTGAATAAAGAGAGCCTGAGATACAAGTTCAAACCCTGGCTCTTTTCTCACCTCCAAACACCTGGCCAAGTGGGTGTGAATGTCGGATTGTTGGTTTCAGAAAGTTACAGAAATTGTCAGACACACCTCCCCTTAATCTGATGTCGGAAAGTTGTGTGTGTGGGGAGGGGGTTTCGGAAACCTATTCAACCATCCGGTTCTGAAGAAGCATACTGGCAGACTTGGAGTCTTGCCACTAGCGACTCTGTAAGGCCATTGGCATGGTGGTGAAAGTTAAATGCTAAATGTTAACATGCTGATGTTTAGGTATACTGTTTATCGTATTCACCATCATAGTTTAGCATGCTAACATGTTCTAATTAGCACTACACACAAAGTACAATTGAGGCTAACGGTAATGTCATTAGGTTTCGGCTAGTATTCAGTCACAAACTATGTCTTGGACAATTGAAAGTGATGATGGAACAGGGGGTCAACAAAGTTATTACAGTCATTCAATAGAAATCCATCCAATAGTGTTTGAGATATTTTGCTCAAAGCCACAAAACCTCATGGTGTCACTGGAGGAAAAGTCAGGGGAAATTGAATGAAAGCTCAAATAATTAAAATCTTGATGGAATAAAACTTCATCTTTGATAGTTCTGGACTTCTGCATGCTTCATTCATCTCGCAAACTTGTACCTCATCAGGTGTTCATGTCTTTGTTGTCCTTTAACAAACTGATCCAACAAGGAGGTACTTACACTGATGTCTGTGTAACATTGTGCCACATTAGGCACAGTTTATGGTAGCAATGTATGTGTTTAATGTAGAAACTGGCCATTTGAAGCAATTAATTTGCACTTTTGAAGGGCTCATTTAAATTGGTGCATTTTGGTCAAGTTGTTTGAAAAGTTCCAACTCCTTGTTGTTGTCTTTAGTTTGTTTGGAAATTAGCTTTTTTCTGTCCCACTTGGTAAAAGCAATTAGACCAATGTGCGGCAATGGATCACACGTAGTTGAATTATGTCAAGGTGAACAATTATCATTTTGAGATGAATAAATTAGAAGAATGTAATTAACAGCCCATTGAGTAGATGCCAGCCCAAACTCTGGTATTTCAGAGGTGGAGATTTAATCATGGCTCGGGTGGTTTGAGAGACCATCGCTTTCATTGGTTGTGACAACTGTGGGCATGCGGGGAGGAGGGTGGAGCTTGTGGTGAAGCAGAGCGATGATGGAAGCTGTGGAACCGAGTCTCGGTGTCAACCTGCCGGCTCCTGAAATAGCCCAGACAGCAATCACTCACGTTTGTCCAGACCAAGGTGAGATAAAGCCGGAGCCAGCTCTGGGGAGAGTGTACGACAGGAAGGGGGACTTCCATTACAACTTGTATCACCTGTGAGATAGAGGATTCAGATAAGAGAGCTACATTTTCTTTCTTAATTGTTTTGCTTTCCTCGTACTTTCATGTTGGCATTTGGAAATAGCTTTTTACACACTTGTTTGGTCTTTCTTCACAGATTTCTTTCTACTACACAACTCGCTCTGGATGTTTGCACCCGTAATGCTTCTTAACCAAACCGAGCAAAGTCTTTTTTAAGAACAACCAAAAAGAAGACGACAACAAACTCGGTTCTCTTCATTAATGTTCCTTTTAAAGTGGATCTTTTCTATCTCTGATGGGATCCCTTTGTTCACGCTCCCAACATTCTTCTGAACACAACTCTTTAATGTGAAAAGAAGCTGATATAAGTGTTGTGAAACAAACAAGCTGATGCTTAATTTGATCAAACTTTTTATGGGCGGAATCTAAGTGTCTAATTAAGGTAGACTTTACGGTTCAAAAGAAAGAATGTGTGGCATTATTCAGCAGCGTTGGAATTTGTAGTTCTTTTATTCTTGCATGACGCAAAATTTAGCAAATGGAGAATTAAATACAATATCTAAAATTAGGGATATTGTTCCGTCAAATGTCACTTGATTGCCTTTATTACTTCATACTGTATTTTCTGAAGCAGACTGAGCCAGTGAACTGTAAGTGGTTGGTGTTAACAATGCTTTAAATGAAGCAAGTCAAATCCTTTTCAGTGAGTTCATTTGAATATTCACAAATGCACAAAAACTGCTGACTAGATGCTCTAATATCACTCGAATGACTGAAGTTGGCCAAGTGTAAAAACACCTCTATATATATTTGACCAGGCATTTAGATTTATGGATGTATTTGCAGTGCTTGAATAAAGATGTAGGAGAAAGTTAAAGTCTTGAGAAAGAGTTATGTTTGGAAGGGTACTTTGTCCTTGGAGAAAATGCAATGTGCAATACAAAGAACGTGGAAACAAGACAAGAAATGAGAAAAAGGGGCCTAAAAGTATCTCAACAGTCCCCCCAGGCCCAATGGAGCACTCTCCACTGCCCATGATCATAAATCCAGATCTGGGCTCTGCAGAATATGGTAGCTCTGTGCCTACAGCCTCCACATGATTCCTCTCTGTCTCCCGCCTCCTCTCTTTCCATTTTCTTTTTTACCTACACTGTACCTGTTGGAGGAAGCAAAATACGTCCTACATATCAGCGAGGGAGAAGGGAGGGAGACGCTAGGAGGCCAAGTCACCGCCAACTCAAAGGATGTTGATCACTTGTGTCTTATCGCAGGCAGAGCCAGGCCACCCCTTGTGAATTAAAGGAGAAATAGTATCTCGCTCCCTCATTTTTCACCACCCAGAGATGTTCGGTTGCTCCCTTTCTTCCGGCTCCTGTGCCAGAGAGATAATCCGGGCCCATTCCGAGCAGCGGAATCCATCTTTCTCGGGGTGTTGGACCACTAGTCCTTGGCTCCTCTGAGGTCATTGGTGCCCAGACTAAACTGGAGTGCTCCCAAACAGAACCCCTCCTTTATTTCAGTTAATACTGCTTTTATTTCCACTTTGTTTTATGCCAAAAGTTGAGGACTCCTACAACAAGGACCACAACTCTGGATCTTTTAATTAAAAGCCTTATAGGGTGTAAAAGTGTATCTTGTCTTGCATGTGTGCCTCTTCAGCTTTTGATTTCACACCTACACACTAAGCCACTTTGGTAATTACTATACCCTATAACTCATTTACAGATCACATTATTAAATTTCATTTAAGGATAAAAGTATCTCTAGTGCAACTATATTTCCTATTTCTTCAAATTGAAATTATAATGCTTTTTTGCTAAAAAACAAAAAAAAAAATAAAGCAGTATACGTAAACATATCCTTGGTGTTTGTTTTGACCTGTGTACTTATTTGGTCCAAATTGTAAAAGAAGAAATCTAAGTTTACTTTCTTTTTCTGCTGTGATAGTGCCCACTACATTATTGTTCTCCAGGGGGGCGTGAAATTTTGGAACAAACCAACATGGTTATTCTTGGTAATTTGACTGGTGTAATATCTGTGTGGGTGGGCACTAAAAATAGTTTGCACTAACTACAATTCCACCGGACACAGGCTGTTTACCAGCTGTTGCGTAGTACCATCTGTGAGCACTCCTTGCATTACTCTGACTTCATATACTCTGTAACATGATTTAAATTACACAGTGACGTATGGACTACCGAGGTTACAGGACTACCCGTTGCCAACTTGTTGGTCTTTGTCTGTGCCTTCCAAAACCGTTAGAAATCACTGTTGGTTGTAGGTTTAGGCACAAGACTTGGTTGGGTTTAGGAACGATCATGGTTTGTGTAAAGTATTTAGTTGAGGTTAGGGAAACATTGTGGTTTGGGTTAAAATGACTACTTCGTCATCATGGTTACAATAACAGCCATGTGGTTATGGTTCGTGTTCATGTCAAAAAACGGTGTTGACTTCCGGTTGGAAATGGGAAACAAACAGCGATCTCCCCTGTTAAATTCTGCTGTTATGTCGATCTGTAACAACTTCACCTTTGTCATCTGAATGTAAATGTGTAGTGTTCAGGGCAGTTGCAGAAATGACTGCCATTTTGTCCTCTTTTGAGAAATGGTTAAATATGCACAGTAGCCACAGTATCACTATCGTTTTTATCCTTACACAAAAAGTGATGAGGATTCAGTTCAGAACTATAAATACATCACTAGATTCACTGTAACAACTTTTTATACCCACCATTTTCTGACTGAAAATTATTGCATTAGAAATAGTAAAATAATTTTGTCTTAATTGTATTATGTCTATGTATATTTAGTTAATTACTACCTGACATACAGTATGTCATGGCCATGAGGATGATATGTGATTTCCCTTTAAAGGATCAATAAAGTACCATCCAGTCCAATCTCTAATTGAATCAGTGATTCCTATCAGCTGTGGGGGGCCCTAACTGTCAGTTCAGGTTCAAATCGGGTAGGTGCAGATATTTATATAAGTACAGTCATTTGAGGTTGAAATCAGTTCATGTTGCCGTGGTTTTTGTTTTGTTGGAGGAGAGTATGTAAGTTTTTCTACTTCAAAGGCTCTCATAACCAGTTGCAATATATCGAGGGAAGAAAAAGTCCCTTCACTTACCATAACACTTTGAGAGCACCTCGACTAAAGGCACCTCAGCAGTGATCTCAGCTGACCTGCGCTCATTATGAATATTGCAGATTTTTTTTTCATACCCTGAGAATGTACCTTGGTGGGTAACTACTGTGCAATTGGAGCAGAACAAGTTTTTATTCCTCAGCACGAATCTCTGGCATGTTATAACCCATGCTGGTTCATCCCTTCACTCATTATATACTGTATATGGATAATTAAGAGACCACATGTTGTTTAACCTTCTGCTTCTTATTTACCTTTATTCAGATAGCCTTTCTGCACACTGTCCTGTACAGTTGACCCGTTGCTTCCAGTTACAGAACAGTGACACACCAATTGGTCAGGATTTTTATTTATCTACTGCACAAAGGTTTGTTTGTGAATGATATATAGCAAACCGCAGGATTGGCTGGATATTGCTGTGACTAGCTAAGCCCCGTCCTTGCCTTCTCCTCTGATGGCAAATAAAAAAAGTCTGACACCCTGGATACCAGCACCTATGAAGCAGATGAAAACTGCCAGGATTGTGTGGGCGAGGGGGAAAGAGAAGTAAATAAATAGCTTGAAAAAGATATTTTCTTCTAAGATTTTCTGCGTCTCAGAGAGGCGACACACTTTCTTTGTAAGGGGAATATTGGTGTGACTTGACAGGAGTTTAAAAGATTTATGAAACGCACACCGAGTTGGTTGTGTGTTCCTGCATGTGTACACTCCTGTAGTGAGATGGTGAAGAGTCGCTCTTTCTCCTCACGCTATATTCAAACTATGACGCAAGTCTGGAAACTTACAACTGTAGCTGCTCAAACATGCAGGTACACAATGTGGAGCAGATTACTCTGAACTTGTGTCTGGATGTTGTTTTTACAACTTTCTATGCTTGGCTTCAGACGAGTGCTTCCAGGCCACTAATTGGACAGCAGACCATGCATGATGAATGGCATATGTTTCTGCCTCTAATGACCCTCCTGTAGTAGCTCAGTGACAGGACAGGAGGAGAAGAGGCACCACCATCTGACATGTAAATATGCCAGAATCCCCCCTCTTTGCAGCCCTTTGATCCGGCATTTTGTCGTCCAAAGGCTGCCACAACACCACTACATGGAGCTGAGAACTGAGAGGACAGTATGGAAATGTGCTGAGTTTTTGAGTAGTTTTGTCCATTGTACAATCGAGATGCATTTCACCATGGTGATGAGCAGGGCATAATCAATGGTACTTGACGAAAAGGATTCTAGCATGTGTCTCCTCAAGAATTCGGCCCTAAATTAAGGAGATATTCATTGTTAGAGTTGGATTTCAGTGACGAGACTCCCTGCTGTGGTTTAGATGTTAAGTGTGGATACATTATTGAAGGTCAAGAGAGCGCCCACAGCGAAATGGTTTGAAGGAAAAAGACAGAGAAAGAGGGAGAGAATAAAGATCTCCAGGATCTGAAGGGTTTCCGTCTTGCAGCTTTCAGGCTGGCTCAAGGATGAGGACGGCCTGTTCTTTAATTGGTGCTCCAGATTTTTTTTAAAAAGATTTCTCCATTAGAGCAGTAAAAGAGACTTCATAAGATTAGCTCGGCCTAAAAAGACAGCGAATGACTGGAGGAATGATAATAAAGGGTGCTAATAAAGAGAGGACTTTCTAAAGTTACCATCAGAAGGTGCTAGTCTTCTTTTAGAGCAGGGGTCTTTTTATATGCACAACAGAGAGTGCAGCTCTAAAACTGTTTCAACAGGCTGAATGCTCAATGTTACAGTGAGAGTGAACACTAGATGCATTTCACGGCAGGACATTCATAAAGCTGTTGCTGCACAAACACAAGTGACACTATAACAAATGTACATCCTCATACATGAACAGCACCATCCATCCAACTATCTGTCTTATCTGCAGTGGTGGAATGTAACTAATTACATTTACTCAAGTACTACTTACAAACTGCTTACACTACTTAAGTACAAATTTGAGATACTTGCATACTTGTACATTCTACTACGCTATATCTCAGAGGCAAATTTTGTACTTTTTACTCCACTATATTTGTCTGACAGCTTTAGTTACTAGTTACTTTTCACATAGCAAATTTTCATACCCTTCCTGTCCAGTGAAAACGCTCCAAACATATGATCTTTTAGAATATGATGCATTGCTGTAGATTAAACTACCCAACAATGTAAAGTAGTTAAAAGGAGCACAACCTTAAACATCTACAGCAGTAAAATGCAACATAAACATTAATGCAGCAGTAATATTAATCCAAAAATATCATGTGTGTGTATGTATGTATATATATATATGTATATATATATTTATAATAGTAAAATACTAACAGGACCATTTTCTGCATAATGAGTATTTTACCTTTGATACTTTAACTATATTTTGCTGATAATACTTATCTCCTTAAGTAAGTTTTTGAATGCAGGACTTTTACTTGCAGTGTAGTATTTTCACAGTGTAGTATTAGTACTTTTATTTAAATCTAATTACTTCTTCCACCACTGCCTATCTGTATCAGCAAGCAAAACAGCATGTTCCTACAAACTGCTCATGCATCACATGTAATCTTGCACAAGGACGTATCTCGCTGTCAGTCGGTTGCTGCGACGGCGGTGTTGTGTTGGCAATTTGCTCTGGGGTTTTTTTCGCCGCCGACGGAGCTGTGTTGTTCTCCACGAAATCAGAGGTCTCAGACTCAGATAACACAAGCAGATGTGGCGAGGGAGAGGAGAACCTGATGGGAAAGAGAAGCAGGCAGCAGCCAGACAGATTTGCTGGAGAATCGCTGATGCATTTGTTTCTGTTTGTGAACCAACACACATATAAATAGCAAAACAAACCAGAAAAATAGTAAAAAAAAGAAATCATATAGACACACACAGTGATATTACTGTATGTATGTAACTGCTTCTAAAACCACAATGCCTTGTTTTTATTTATTCCCATCCATATTAAAAACACAAGAAACAATATGTAGACAAGAAGTCACATGTTGGAGAATCATAAAATGTGTGTCTAAAACGGACGATACATGGGAAAAAGAATGAAAAGCAAAAAGTTACAGATTGGTTTATTCAGCTTGTGTGTGACAATTATAATCCTATAAATTATATAAATCTACCAACACATAAATATCGATCAATACTGAGAACAAGCATGAATCAGAGGCGTAATACGACAGTGTCAAAGAACTGTTAGGAGAGGTATATAGGATGTAATTTCACCAAGACAAAGGGCAGGTTAAAGGACCGGTTCTGATCTCTCAACAACACTCACATGCCATACATTGAGTCGCTGTAATTACCCTCATATTCCTGCCTCAGTCCACAGTCCTCTTCCATGCCAAAAGTGCGTTCTGAAGTTCAGCCGAAGCTAATACGAAGCTTCAGCAGTCTGAGTTTGTCAAATTAAATATGTGTCTTTGTCCTGGCAGTCCCATGAAGGCTTAATGCCGGTGTTTTGTCCCGGTAACCAACCTACATGGGAGCACCAGGACGTTTTCCTAAGTAAGGAAACACCGTTTGGGGAAACTCAAAGAGGGAATTAGTACTAAAAAGAATTTGCTCAGCCAGTATGGAGAGGAGCGATAAGCGACCCAGAACTTGTTCAACATACAGTACATATGTGAGTAATGAAAATAGACTTTATCAACTGTGTAAATGGAGGAAGTGGAGGAATTGTTCTGGAGGGCAAGAACGGTGCAGAAACATCAGCGTAGGGAGTTATTGGAGAGTATTTCAAGACCTTTCCAAACCAAAGCAAATGAATAAAAGACTCACAAGAACACATTCAGTATGATCCATACCCATCTTAGCTTATTAAATCTGTCTCCTCTCACTAAAAATCAGTACAATACCAAGGTCGGTGCTTCAAAAATTCATACACTGATTGCACACTCTGCCAGATAGGCAGATACACTTGACGGTCAAAGGACATGGCTGTCATGTTCCTCGAGTGCGTCCTGTGATTGACAGCCAGATACCAAGTGGCAAGCAGTCCGTTTGTCATTGTACCATGTAATCAAGTCTTTACCTGGTATCTGTGAACTGCTGCCGTGGTTATTGGCAGCATGCTATTATAAAAACCCTTTGACACTTTTCTTCTGCACCTTGTCATCCTCCTATCATCACCCCAACACGCCCCCACCACCACCATCACCAGCAGCCTTTTCTATTTACTTTTATTTATTTATTTACATTTTTATTTATTTTTATGACTTTTTAATTTCAGAGCTGCCTCCCATTGCAGGCATCAAAAAAAAAAAAGAAAAAGAACCTGCACATTCATCATCTTTCAATTTAGAGCCTCGAGATTCACCCTCCAAGATGCACTAATGCCCCAATAGGGAGACAGATATTTGCATTTTGATTAGCGGGGGCCAACGTCTCTCGTCTCTCAATTCCACCCGGCAACGCAGATGACAGTCTAACCGCAACCGCACAGATTGAAACTATACAATTAAATAACGAATGAAACGGGAGGGATGCTGGTGGGGGGGCTCTGTAGACCACTTTGAATGCCATGTCTGATGATTACTTTGGAGTAGTGTTTCCCTGTCGCTTGGTGTCAAGAGAGAGCCTCAAAATCTCTTACTGACTTTTTGGCTTCACCCTTAATTTTTTGGAATCGGTGACACCTTTTTTATTGTTAAAATAGGGGGAAGAGAGAGCAGTTGTTTGAGCTGTCTTGTGTCACTCATAAGAGCGAGCTATCAGGAAAAAACAGCTAAATTCAAACCAAACGTTGTGGGAGTAGTTTATTGCTTGTATTAATAAGAGCTCGCCTTTGATGTTCTGTCTCCTACAAGGGCTTGGATGGGGAGAAAGGAAAAACAGCGAATGAAATAAAACAAAAGTTTTCATCTCCCTGATGCCTCGCCATAATTCAGTGTGCCAGAGGATCTGCGCGCTGTCTGCAAATGTTTTGTTTGTGTTGCATTAATTTCACAGGGAGTCTTGTGTAGAGAGGAAGAGAGAAGAAAAAAAAAAACTTCCATTCAAATCTGCCTGACAAATCGGTTCGTTTGCAAGTGCACATGCAGGCTTTAGCTCAGATTTATTTCCCAGACAAAGTTGTGGGAACTGAGCCATCCCATTAGATGAATAAAAGGCTGACCATCCTCTGCAAGGTCCCATGGGAACGCATAGAAAATCAGACTGACAGATGTCAATCAAAACTCCCGTGCAGACATCCTATAACTGCAATCGAGGCGAGTACGGTTATGTATCAATAGATGGGGATTGGAGTAAAACATTACCATATGTTTGCATAACCTTGGGGCTCAGTAACCTTGAAAAAGACAGCTGTTTCTCAGCTTGGATGCTCAGTCATCAATGAGATAAGATTTCAATTTAAGTAACAGGATGTGTAACTGTAGAATGAATTTCATAGATTTTCCTTCAGTATCTTCTCACATTCTTTCTGCTTATCTTAACTAAATCTGAGTTTGGTGCTATTAATAACGTTTATTTTTAATTTAAAAGCAATACAGAGTTTTAGATGAACTAGGCTCTCTCTCTCTCTCTCTCTCTCTCTCTCTCTCTCTCTCTCTCTCTCTCTCTCTCCCCAAGGCCTCTCCGGTTCCAGTTGCTGTTTGTCTTGGGGCATTGTTTTATTACCTTCAAAACTCTACTGGGAAAATCTTAAGACAGCGGTTGCCGAGCAACAAGGACCTGACGGTTCCGCCACAGGAGCGGTGTAAAGAGCGGCCCAGAGCGAGAGGGAGGCACGGAGGAGAGGAGGGAGGGAGGGAGGGAGGGAGGAATGGAAGGAGGGGGAAAGGTAACACTCAGACTGGAACAGCAGCAATATGGTCACAGCTGGAGCCGCAGGTTAGGACCTGGTGAAGCAGCAATAGCATGCTCACCTGTCCCTTTTGAATCACCAGTGGAGGCAGTGAGAGGGGATAAGATGAATGTGAATCAGTTTCTGTGTTTATCACAGGGCAAGTGCTTTAAAATCGCTGTGTTCCAGCCATGATTACAGAAGAATAAGGCTGCTACTATCATTTATCTTCATTATCAATCGATCTTTTGGTGGTCTTTTTAGAAATAGTGTGACATTTTGGCAAATACGCTTATGCGCTTTCTTGCGAATTTAATGAGATATAATGTTAATTAGTGAGCCTTGAAGGTGCTGATAGGCTGATTTTGTGATCTTCGGACTGAGCCACGCTATCAGTTTCCCTCTGCTTTCAGTCTTTGTGCTAAGCTAAGCTAACCGGCCTGCTGGCTGTAGTCTTATATTTAACGGACGCATTATGACAGTGGTGTCAATCTTCTCATCTAAGTCTTGGCAAGAAAGCCAATGAGCATTTATCCCAAAGTATCAAAGGTGATATCTTTTAAAATGTTTTGTCTGACTAACGGTACAAAAGTCAGGATATTAAATTTACAATGAAGAAAGAAGCAGCAAATCCTCACATTTGATAAGCTGAAAACATTAAACATTTGTGTGATAAATGACTTGAACTATTAATTGATTATCAAATTGTCTGCAATTACTATTCTGTCAATCTACTCCTGATTGTTTCAGCGCTTAAGCTATTGATTATTTTTATGATTGACAGCTAAATTAACTAATTATGGTGATTAATTGATGAATTGGATAAGAATAAACCTGCAGATTTGTCAGTAAAAGTCTCCAGTGCTCTACTTATCAAGCTCCGGTGTATTTATCAAACCAGATGTCTTTGGCTTTTAAGACAGGTTCTGACCAGGTGTCATGCCAGGAGGTTTTCTCTGCAACTGTGGGTGGTATTTGCATCCGTGCTACTAATAGTGCCCTTCTTCTCCTGTCTTTACCCACTCAGGCTATCACCCTTTTGGCTCACGAAAGTTTGATAAGCACCGGCCTCCAGGCAAATAAAAATCAGAGCTGTGGTTATAAATTGAGGTCAGAAGAGAGTACAAAGAATACATGTGTGCCTGTGTGGATGATTGTGTTTTTGGGCGCATCTGTTTATGCTTTGTCTGTGTTTACCTGCATGAAAACACAATAAACGTATATGCATTCTCTTCAGTGCATTGCCTTAAACCAACACTGTGACTCCTCTTGACATTTGCACTATTAGAAACGAGGATGCACGAGCTGCAGTGGAGAGTGCTTTGCTGGCAGCGCACCAGATATTTAATCATAATTAGCCAAACAATTACCGGGCTAATTGTTATTGGTGAGATATTGGAGCGCAGAGAGGAGAAATGTCAGGTTTATTGGCAGGGGATCTTCATCCTCTGGCTTGTCTTTCTTTCACTTCATTTTTGGAGTGTCGACCTCATCCCTCACCTCATCCAGTTCTTGTAGCATCGCAAACAACACAAACGCAAACTCTCTGCGCTGAGATATCACCCCAAAAGACAAACTCAAACACACATCTGTATATCGTCGCCTCTTGGTCGAGCTTATTTGTGACCATTCTCTAAAGGGAAGAAGAAAAGGAGTGAAAGGCCACTTAAAGGCCAACGTGAATGGCAAGGCCTTTTGAGTATCAGCATTGTGTTTTACAAAAAGAGGTCAGGCTCAAAACTGTGAGACTGATAAGTGTGGATGTTTCAGAAGGGTCACGCAGTGCTCTGAAGTGAGGCCTTTGCTTTGTCTATTGATAGCTCCACCAATACACCTCATGCAGAGTGGAAATCGATGTTATCTGGTGACTGTGAACCTTCTCAGCCACTGACTCACATACAGGCCTAGCAGAGTATTTCCAAACAAAGTAAACAGAACTTTTTTATTTATTACAACTTCTACACTTTCAAGTTCAATAAGTAACTTCTGTGTAATTCCGATGGTGCATTTTTGGTGCGCCAACAAAAACGGTCCATAGTTCACACAATGAATCAATTGTGTTTTTCTGTGCAACAGAAGACTTGAAACAGAATCTCTCTGCTATTCTGGCATATTTGTATTGTTCCCCCCCCCACCTCATAAATTCTGCTGAGTCCTTACAGTTTACAGTCACTTTGATTCTGCCTCCATCTGCCATTCCCATGAAACCCATAATTGCACATCTATTCATTTTGTCAACAGTGTCTTTAAAAATCGTCTTTGTGAAACGATTAGCTAAATCAGAGAGAATCATAAGAGATTTTAAACATATGATTAATTCATTCCTTGTTGTTTTGTCGCATGGAAGATGACAAGGGCGTCAGATGACAGTTTATTAGATAGATTTCCTTTCTCCTTTCAAATTACAATCTCATTGTCATTAGTCTCTGACAAGTCTGTTATTGGTCTAAAAAGCTAAATTGCATAATACTCAGTATTTATATATGCTCCTCCACTATGATTTGAGTTGCAATTCATACCAAAAACAGACTATTTGCATTTAAAATTAGAGTGGTGCGAATGGCTAAAACAAGCTGATAGAGGCCAAATGCCGATCTAAGTTGGAAATGTGTGATTTAATCTTGATTATGAGTTAATACACCATATGCTTCTTGAAATTAGCTGTCCGTGGATGACCCTCCTCTAATTTGTTAAAAGTTCAATGTAGCATAAAATCTAGGGCAGGTCATTCCCAAGTGTTTAATCTGTTCTTGGGTAAGGGGAGGGGGAGGTAGAGTGGCTAGCCGCACTTGGGTAATTAGCTGGGCGGATCGTGGATGAGAGGCCGTGCTCCGGTGTGCTAACACCTTCAACTCTCCTACCCTGTTCTCCCATTCAGGCCCTTATAATGAGCCAAGCAAGAACACAGCAAGACGTGCACAGTGTTAAGAAAGGGAGAAAAAAAGTAAAAGAAGCAAGAATGCACAAGGGGTGAGAGCACATGAGAGGGGCAAAGGAGATTTGCAGCCGAAGATGAGACATTCTCAGAAGACCAAAGGAGCTCTGCAGCCTTTCAGGAACAACTGTGTGAAGTCCATTCCTGTATATATCACAGCCCAAATGTTACAGTTTTGATCCTGAATATCAGATGAACTATATCAGCTTGCATCTTTGCATCAGGGCCCGGTTTTACATACAGCAAATAATGGCCATAAATATTTCTCTTATATCTTCCAAGTGAATGTGTAATTTTGAAACCATGTATCTGAATTTATGTGGTCTCCATATGGTCTCTACATTTAAGTTGTGCAATTTTAAAAACATTTTTTCCAGTGTATATATTCACAATTTCAGATAGAAAGTGCCCAATATTCAAAAACAATAGTGAAATTGCTTGGATTCAGTATGCCAAATTCAGATTCAAAAAAAAAAAAAAGACAGAAAAAAGTGTACTTGCTTAAATTGGCTTTGTGAAATTTCCAATTCAAGATATGAACTTCAGACCTGAATGTCCAGAATACCAATGGATAAACAATTGAGTCTGAATGGAATCGATCAGACCTCTGGCCTGTTCAAAACAACAAGCTACAAAAAGTCAGCATCCTTACCAGTTCATGAGACCTGCATTGTTCTTTTGTTCTTTTTAGGATAGCTAGTTAGCCTACCCTGCTAGCATAGTGCAGTACAATAAGGAAAATGTAAGGACAAAAGCTGTAGCACAGTAGGCTATTATCAGGAAAAGGTTGTGAGGATCAGAGCTGACTAAGGACGTTATGCTATAAACATTTTCATAAACAGGACAAAGACACTAGCCTAAACTCTGATATAGTATCATCCAGGACTGGGTTCCACAAAGTGGGGAAAATACTAAATACTGGATCTGCTGCTTTTTCTAACATAGCCTTTAACCCCACAAAATAGTTAGTTAATGATGTGCTCCTTAGTCTTGGAAGTAAGTACCACTGTAGATAGTAAGCTAACACTAGTTAGCCAGGCATGCTAACATTTTCTGCTTATGTTAAAGCAGACAGACACATGTATATTCCATATATCTGCACTGCCTTCCTTCTGAAGTCACCCAAAATGAGTGTTAGGAGGTCAGCGTGGTTCCTCTATCATTTCAACCTGCTCGATTGATTCTAACAATTACCCACAACAACACACCACACTTAACTTTGCTGACCTCACTGAGGTCTCAGATGACTAAAATTACCACAAAACATGCCGAAATCTACAGCTATCACACTCTCAAACCTGTCCTAAGAGTGTGACACCGGCAGCTGAGCTGAGTGTGTCATCCACACACACGCACCCTTAATCAAGGTTGGAAGATGCATTTGGTGAATTCAGAATTTCAAGCACCTCTCTACTCTGCCAGTGTCTCGACTTTGCCTGATTAAAATGATAGAGGGGCTGGAGAATGTTTGATCTCAAAATCAATTTACATTTAAGATTCAATTTTGCACCTGCAAGACTTTGATTTTGGAACTTGATGCTTTCCCCAGTCTTGCAAGGATGGAGATTAATCTACACCAGCTGTTGAAGGAAATATTGTTGATATTTTTTTCTTCTTCGCGCTCTCTTTTACTCACTAATAAATTCTCACACTTGGATCACGCTGTGATATATGAAACTCTTTTTTTCAACGATTGAAGACTTGGCTTGAGAAATTTGTTTTCCTGAGATGAATATTAACACGGTGCGCTATCTAAGACTATCTCTGCTGTTTACAACTAATACGCACAGGGACACACATTGATGAGAACATGAAAACTGTGAGACACACATTCACAAAATGCACAAAGAACAAACAGGAAATCCAGGTCCTTTTGAAGTAGAGAGGGAGTTAGTTATTTGGAGGAAAAATCCAAAGTGGTGGGATGAAAATCGATGTTGAAAGGTGAGGAGAGAGGAACTCTGGGTGCAACAAACAACAGGACCCCAACACTAAATCACAGCTTACAGTCTTAATGTACACCTCCGGGGGGAAATATCTGTTTTAGAACATTCTCAATGACTTATTGATCCGGGAATTAAATTACGCAAGCCCGTTCCCCTTTAAACAGGCCCACAATATTAAGACATGTTTGATGTGTGCATGCTTTTTAATTAAAACGGTTCTTCTCAGGGGGGGAAGTGTCAAAACTCTGTTTGCTAATGTCCATTTTTTAATCAAGGTTCACTTCATTGTTTCATGTTTGGAAAAATGATTCATAAATGCAGAATAAAATCTGATAAAGATGACGTGGTTTCCAGTTTGTCTTCCATGAAATGCAAGCCTATTTTGAATAGCAAAAGAGGGAAATGTGCAATTTTAAATACATTTCAAATGTTCACCTGAGTCTTTTCTTGGCTAAAGTTCTATTCATGGAAACAGGAGAAATGGTGATATAATATGCCATATATTGTATTTAACCATAATGTGGTTCTGTCCCAAGTGTAATTAAATCTAGGGAGCTGTTTGAACCCAGCCGCATGTTGTCATCTTCTGATTAGATTATGTGTTCTTTACCTAAGGAGCTAATAACAATTTCCCAAAAAAAATAAATAAACATTTCCCAAGAGTGGGAGTTAATCACAAAGCTTTATTTTCAGTCAAAAAAAGGTGTGTCACAGCTTACTGAAAGAAATATTGTGGACAAATCCAATTTGTTGACATTTATATTTAAGACAGGTTGGTTATGACATGGACATGATTTACTGATTTTCTTCACATTTATGTCAAGGATGTTTGATTGATTTTTACATTTCCCACCATCAGATTAGACAGATTATACTGAAAGGTTGAAGCTACTTTAGAGTAAATATTCCTGTCAAGTTGGCTTGACAGTGATTTGATTTGCAGTTTCACTGGGAAATGGTGGTGAATTTAAAGAATGTTACAAAATATAATAACAAGACTAAAAGTTATGAAGCCATTCTAGCGGCTCTGTGTGCTTTGAGCTAAATACTAACGTTGACATGCTAACATGCTGATGCTAAGCAGGTATAATGTTTACCATGTTCACCATCTGAGATTAGGGTGTTAGGGTGCTAACATTTGCTCATTAGCACTAAACACAAAGTACAGCTGAGGCTGATGGGAATGTCATTAGTTTTGCAGGTATTTAGGCTTAAACCAACATATTTGAAAAGTTAAAATTCTGACCCCCCCCCCCATTACCAGCATATTGTAATGATGGTATGTATATTTGTGTACAATCACATGCATTGCAACCTCATTCTGGGTTGTATAAATTAGTTTAACTTTA
>VMKM01002825.1:0-55000 GCA_008360985.2 Macquaria ambigua
ACTACAAAAATGAAATATAAGGGATAAAATTTCAAGATTAAAAATTATTGTAAAATTGATGTAGCTTGATTATTCTTTGGTTGTGCCAGGATTAAATGCATTCCAAAACCTTTAAAAGCATGGTCAGCTGTATTCTAAAGCGCTTCTAAAAGCAGGCATTTAAACATTCTGGAACCATTTTAAAATTAGCGCTAACTGTATTTAAGAAGAATAACTAGATTCCTTACCTAGTCATGTTCCAGAACTATTTGAAACCCAGGGCTTGTTGCATATATAACTTCCTTAAATTCAGGGCTAACTGCATTCTAGAACTTTGTAACTGTATTTACAGGACTGACTGTATTCTAGAATAAGTTCTAGAACTTAATAATTGTATATGCAGGGCTAACTGCATTCTAGAACTCTTTATGTATATGCAAAGCCAACTACATACTAGAACTACCTTAAATCCAGGGCCAACTAAATTCTTGAACTTTATAATGTATATCCAGAGCTGAATATATTCAAGAACTACCTTAAATCCAGGGCTAACTGTATTCTAGAACTGCCTTAAATCCAGGGATTACTGCATTCTAGAACTTTATAACTGTATGTGCAGGGCTAACTGCATTCTACAACTCCAACTGTATGTGCAGGGCTAACTACATTCTAGAACTACCTTAATTCCAGGTCAAACTGCATTCTAGAACTCTAACTGTATGTGTATGGCTAACTACATTCTAGAACTCTTACTGTATGTGCAGGGCTAACTGCATTCTAGAACTACCTTAATTCCAGGTCAAACTGCATTCTAGAACTCTAACTGTATGTGTATGGCTAACTACATTCTAGAACTCTAACTGTATGTGTATGGCTAACTACATTCTAGAACTCTTACTGTATGTGCATGGCTATCTGCATTCTAGATGTCTGACTACCTGACACACTATTTTGAACTTTACTTAGTGGTTTGTATCCTTGTTAAAACCATGGCTTTATAGGACTCTAGCACCATTGCTGCGGTGACTGCAATGTGCTGTCTCTCTCAGGGAACACATGGCAGTACAGAGACTCGTGTTACACTCAAATTACATACACAAAGATAGGTTCATGTCTAAAAGTCTATAGTTAGCTTATTCCATTTCCTCATTCAGTTTTAATCTCATTGGTTCAAGGTCAGAACAGCCCACCAACTCTATAGATTTAATACTCTATATGTGCTACGTGTCTGCTTAACTTGTATTTGTGTCTTTGTATCTATTCATCTGTCTGACCCAGGGAGCTATTGAAGGACCATCCGTTCTTCTATGTACCAGAGGTGATAGATGAGCTCAGCAGTAGCCATGTCCTGACCACAGAGCTTGTCCCTGGGTTTCCCCTGGACCAGGCTGAGAGCCTCACACAGGAACTGAAGAACGAGGTACAGCTTTCAAACCAGACAGACGATATTAAGCTGACTAATGTGTGTGTTCATCTGGGGAGGAATGCGTTAGTTAATGTGTTCAGAGGCATGTATGTGAGAGAGAGGAGTTTCTTTCTGATCAGTAAATACACAGATAGATGAATGGGTCTCTGGTGGCAGGTTAGAGAAACTGCTTCTGCCTCCACCTGCGTCCCTTTTACCCAGTTTTCTCCCCTCTCCTTTCATTTCCTCCCACAAGTCCCTGCTTTCCTCACTTAGTTGACCTCAGTTCAGTGAACTGCATTTGCAAGACACGGCCAAGCATTAAGACACACAAAATGAATATAATGACATTCATTATACCAGTTAACAACAATAGAATGTATATATGTTTGTTTCTGTCTCAGATCTGTGAGAACATCCTGATGTTGTGCCTCAGAGAGCTGTTTGAGTTCAGGTACATG
Organism: Macquaria ambigua; assembly: GCA_008360985.2. NCBI lineage: Eukaryota > Metazoa > Chordata > Actinopteri > Centrarchiformes > Percichthyidae > Macquaria > Macquaria ambigua. The sequence continues at coordinate 1,846 of VMKM01002825.1, forward strand.
CAGACTGACCCAAACTGGTCCAACTTCTTCTATGATCCACAGACACACAGGGTGAGTCTGTCTACAGGCTAAATACTACTGCCACTAGAGTTACTTCTACTACGAATAATATGGCATTGACAGTGAAATTTGAGAGTAATGAAAGTGATAAGTGATCGTTGGATTGTGTCTCTCTAGGTGGCGCTGTTGGACTTTGGAGCCACCAGAGGATTTGATCAGAGTTTCACAGACGTCTACATAGAGGTAAGACCAGTCAGGCTTATTCTTACTTTTCATTACTATATAATCATAGTGGATTATGTTGTATGCTGTGATTTAACTTGCAGTGGATCGTTAAAGTTGAAATCTTACTTGCATAAGATTCATGTAAGCTTCATGTCAAGTCAGAACTTGTGAAAATACCCCGATCATACAGATTTATGTTGCCATGCATAAGATATTATTTATTTAATACACATTAAAACATGTTTCAGAGATGGAGAGAAAGACATTGAAGTGATGAAGGTCACATTCATAACCTGTTTGTGGTGTGTAGGTAATCCGTTCAGCTGCCGAGGGCGACAGAGAGGGAGTTCTGAAGAAGTCTATCGAGATGAAGTTCCTGACTGGGTACGAGTCCAAGGTAAATATCTCTTTATCTGTCTGTCTGTCTACATCACAAATATGTCAATACCAATCTGATATCATTTGTTTCTGCAGCAAATATTCCTTTTTGGTTTGTAAATGTGGTCATTAGCGGAGACTAAATATGCAGTGTGGTTTCCCAGGCAATGATAAATGCCCATGTGGATGCGGTGATGATCCTCGGTGAGGCCTTCGCCTCCACAGACACCTTCGAATTCGGCTCCCAGTCCACCACCGAGAGAATCCACAACCTCATCCCTGTGATGCTCAAACACCGGCTCACCCCGCCTCCCGAGGAGACGTACTCGCTCCACCGCAAGATGGGCGGCTCGTTCCTCATCTGCTCCCGGCTGAATGCAAAGCTGCAGTGTAAGGACATGTTCCATAAAGCATATCAGAAGTACTGGGAAGGCCGCACTCAACCCTCTAACTAAGCCTGAGCCAATCCCAAGTGTCAGGCTATTTGATGGACAGATCCTGGGGCCAACGGCAAAGTGCAAGTCAGAAGACACAGAACTGCAGAGCGGAGTCACCCGCCCTTAACTGTTCGTCCATCACCAGCTTATCTTTCCCATTTCGGGCAACCCACTATGATGAGTTTTTGAAAAGCACCTATACATAATTACAGCCATCATTTCTTAGTTGGAGAGGGAGTAGCAACATGGCATCAGGAGTGCTTTAAGGCCAAACTCTATATATGGCCCTGAGAGGACAGACTGAGAAGAGGTGGGAGGTGGATGGAAGGAGGGAGACAGACAGCCTTGCGTAAAGTAGTTCAGGTGTAAAATGAATGTAAAAAGGAATTTTATCTCGTCTCTGATGTTTCCAGATGATGATTCTTGCATTTTCTTGTGTTTTGTATTGCTGTGTTTTGTTGAACTTTTGGAAAATCACTGACAAACTGTCAAGTTTGCTATCTGCCAGAAATGTCATGAGTGAAAACATGAACCCTTGATTGTATTAAGGAAGAGGACTGAACTCTTGTTACTCACAAAATAATGGGGTTAATACAGTATATGGGCAGTATGAGTCACAGTATTGACCATGACCAACATGTCTGGGTCACAAATATGTCTGTTTCTGTTGCTTTTCAAGGACGTTTGATTAGATTGTCTGGATGTGAATAATGAGGCTTAGTCTAAATGTAGACAGCAAAATAAATGTAGCAGTTTTGTTGAGAACAAAATTTGTTTAGAGACAGATTCAGTGTTCAAGTCAAGGTGTCGCCAAGTGATCAAGTTTAGATGAATTTAGCCATTTGTAGAAAATGTGACAAACTGGAATTTGTCAGCATTTACACACCAGGAGGTCTGACTTTATGTATGTGTAGTGTGCTTTCAGTTATCAGTGCAGCCATCCAGATTCCAATTGCTGTTTATAGCTTTTAGCTTTTTAGGGAGACATTCTGTGGGCAGAACGTTGATTCAAACTATCAGTCTGTTTCAAGTGACCATTAACGTGACATTCAGGATCTATATGTGTTAATGAACCTTGGGTTAAAGCATGATTTTACTCAGTTTGTGTCTGGGGATGAAAGTCTATAGAGCTTCTGCTGTACATTTTTATCCTTTATGTCCCATCTGATGATGTCTTCAAATGGTATCCACATGGATCAGATTTAGTTTATAAATTCCAGTTTATTACTAACAGAAATGTCCGCATTGTGGCTCAGAATTTGTAGTACCTAAGCATTATTTCTCTATTAAGTTAGGTAAAACGTATAGAAGTGAAAGCATATGGATCAATGTTGCTCGCTGTAAGGAGATGAGGTCTGACAGGAAGATTGAGCACAGCCCACATCAACACTAGGCCTGTGCTTAGTCATGAATGTTAATGAACTACCGGGACAGAAGAAGCTCATCCTGATATCGCACAAGCTCGGCATCGTGGGCTCACCTTGCTTCCACGAGTCGGTAATCTCTCCGCGCACTTCTCAGGTGTGAAATCCTCCATCACCTGGCTGGTGTGTGACTGTGAAATTTCTCTCCGCTCTGCTGTGTGAATACAGTTATGACGGACTCTGGAGTGAAGCTGAAAAAATGGGGGGGGGGACAGAAAAAACAAGGTGCCTGTGGTTTCCAGTGGGAGGTTTTTAGCTAGAAATCTTGACTTTATATTTCATATCAAGACTCAGTGAAGAGATGGTTTAAATTTTCTAATCGAAATGCATTCTTTTCTGAAGGTTGTGATAAAGATGTATGAAAAGAGTAAATGTTTGATCTATGCTTGTCATGTGGCTCTGTGTGGTTTTGTGTGTGATCTTGATACTTTCAACCCATTTCAAAGGACTGTAGCTCTTCAGAGAAACATCACATAGTACGTCAGTGCCGTTGAAAAAAAACGTATGTATGTCCCAGATTTTATTCATGTATTCTGGGCTGTAGGTTAAAGAGGTTGTAATGTGTTTAGAAGAGGAAAAACAGTGAAAATACAGTAGGGAGAGGCAGAGAGAGAGAGAGGTTGTCTTCCTTATTTAGCAATGTCTTGGCCAGCAATGGAGGAACTGGCAGAGAGCCTGGGAAATGAGAACACACACACAAATATTCAGAAAATAAACACGTGCACACATTCATCCTGGCAAATGAATCGTGCCAGTACTCATGCACAGGAGGGTGAGTGCATGTAGGTAGACACGTAGACACACACATCCTTCACACCTTTTCCTCTGAGTCACCCTCTCGACTATGATACTTTTTGCTTGTGCTTGGAAAATCCTTTGTTTGCACTTTTCCCCAATTACTCGGAGCTGTTGCCTTCCAGTGTTAAACTCACAGCCTGTTGTAACTCACCTCAGTGTCCAGCACGTGGCGCTGTTGCGTTTCCACACAGTGACTAACAGGTAATGTAGAATAAAGCTTCCTGAAATACTGACATCATCTCAATGAAAGAACAAAACGTAACCAGCCTGAAGCCAGTCATTTCTGCTTTATTAGACAATATCCTGCTAGCAGAGGTGGAAGAAATTAGAGTGAGAAATGATTACACAAAGCAACAACGGTCATTAGGAGCTTACAGACTCTTATATGATATTGATAGTACTGTAGGATAGTATGTGTCTAAGCCACCTGAGCCTTCACGTGTACACTCACATACCTGAAACGCTATGTTTGAGTAATAAATATAAAAATAAATTTGAACAAGCTAATTAAACAAAATGCCCTCATTTTGTGGCTGCCAACCTGATCATCTACAGCATTTATTATGTATATTTTGTACTGCAAGGATTTAATATTCTTATGGAAGCATAAGCTTGCCAAGTTATTCATGCAATTTCATTAATTCCAGTCAAATACCATCTGCTGTTTTCCCAGAATACATTTTCCAAAACTGTACTCTAGAAACCACATTTGACTCCTAGACAGAAACACACACTGGCCTCTGAATATCTTAGACACCAGGTCAGGACCTGAGATAGTTTAAAGGCAGATGGCTGCATTTAATCCAGTTTGGGTTTTCTAACCAGTATTGTCATTGTGTTACATCTAAATGGCTTGAATGTGTTTTGACGTTGCAGCTAGCCGAGCTGAGATGGAAACAGCTTGGCTCTGGTTGTGTTTACACTACGGAGGGGATTGTGGGAGTGTTAGGGGGATGTTGTGCACCTAGTTGTCCGGTCAGAAAGAGCAAGCAGTGAGAAATCCTTATTTGGTGAGAGAGGACAGTCAGCAAGTCTGGGCACAATCCTTACAAGCAAACACTCTCACAACACTAACACTAACTTTACCAGTCTCCTTCAGTGTGATTTGCATCTTTTCCATCCTCATCACCAGCATCCCTGTGCAGATGGTTAATGAGACTATTTTTATTATTGCCATGGAAACTGATTTTATACAGTTTTGGTGTGGAGTAGCGCACTTCTGAGCCTTTAAGCTAAATCGGACAAACTAATTTCCTAACCGTAAGAAACTTGAACAAGGTGACTGAGCTGTGGGATTGTCAAGGTATGCCAGTTTTACTTGAGAGATTGTCACCAAATGCAATTTTCTTCAGTGCTTCATGACTAACTAGACTAGATTCACACATTCTTCTGATTGTACCTGGAATGATGGTCATTGAGGGTTACTCTCTAGAAATTGATCAGGCAATTATATCTAACCTGGGAATGATCTCTGCAGTGTCTGATGGTGTTTGATTAGGCAAATAGTGGAGTGTTACTTTTTCTCATTTCTGTATATCTTTTAGTTAGAAGCCAATTTTACCAATCTTATGAAAGGTTGATAAATTCCTTCTTTCCTCATGACCAACCTTTTACAAAATCTCATGGAAATACATCCCATTTCAGGTATGACCTGCTGTAAACAAAGACAGAGAGTGAATAAGGCAAAATAGTTCCCAGAGAAACCATATGGATTCTTTTTCAGTGGTGTAGGATTAACAGAAGAAAACTGTAAACACTGTATGTACCCCTCAAATGATCTAGCTAGTGGCACTGCGAGGTTGTGCTTTGAGCTAATGTCGGCATGCTAACATGCTCACATTGCCAATGCTAACATGCTGAGTTTTAGTATAACGTTTACCATGTTCACCTTCTCAGTTTAGCACGTTAGCATGCTAACACTTTCTAATTAGCACTAAACACAAAGTACAACTGATGCTAATCGGAATGTAGGAATTTGGTCATAAACCAGAATTTTGACCTTATGGTGGTGCTAGAGGAAAACTAAGGGATCACCAAAGTTTTTACAGTTTATCCTGAGGGGGGCATGAATGTCTGTACCAAATATCTACAGTTGTTGAGACATTTCACTCAAAACCACAAATGTCAACCTCATGGTGGTAAAGATGAAGATAAGATAAAAAGTCGGGGAATCACCAACGTCATTGGGGACCACAACAGTACATTCAGTAGCTGCTGAGGTATTTCAGTCTTGACCAGATTGATGAACCGACCAACGTTGCCATCCCTAAAGGCACACCGCTAGTGTGGCTAAAAACAGTGTTTAAACAGATAAATGTATCAACGCTGCTTGAGAAGCCATTAAGTGCTCTCCATGCTCATTGCTCACTGAAAAATCACTCTAGCTTCTGGATGAGAAATGAGTCTGAAAAACAAACTGCCAAAAAGTGAATTTAGAGCAAATTTTGTAGCCACAGGAAACTAAGCTAAATGTCAAAGATACCACTGCTACCGCAGCATTTACAGTTTTCATGTCATTATCTGTGGTAAGCTCAGTAGCCATATTCAGAAATGAGTCAGATGTGAATTCACAAATCATGTATTTACATAGTAAATGTGCATATATTGAAACCTACAAGGATAAGCGCTACTCTAGGATTTTATTATGAGAAACTGTGACTGGAGAATTCCTCAGTTCCACAGAGTAAACAATCTGCTAATATCTGTGTGGCTCAGAGGATGAATCCCTCAACCAGCTGTAAATACTCACCCCTCCTGCCACAGTGACCTCTTAGGAGTCCCTGAGCAGGGCACTAAATCTGCAGCTCTAGTTGAAAATTGATTGCGCTTAATGATTAAGGCTAATACTGATTCACATTAAATCAAAAACATGCACAATTCAGTCACAAGTATTCAGAAATTAGAACCAAAACTTTTTTAATTGCAAGATTTTGTATCAGTCACCTCAAATGGATTAAAATAAATGCACTGTTGCAAACTCACAGAACTACGCTACAGTCTTAAAATAGTTATGGTAGTCTGTGTGTGTGTGTTACTCTATACAGTGACTTCACACCAAAGCTATGCATGCAGAAAACTGTACATGGCAGTATGTTCATTCTACAATCGAAAAGCTAGCACACAACACCATCATCATTAAAAAAAACAACGTTACAATTAGTAAGTATTCCCCGTGAAACACAAAGCAGGATCAGCGTTTAGGGCTGAAAGGTTGATTATAGTAAAATGTCCAAATAACAATTATTTCAGATCTATAAATTGCACCCAAACCCAAACAAAGCAAAGAAACTCCAGCATCACTTCTACAAAAACACTTATGAGAGAACACTGGTCATTTATAAGGCATAAAATATCACCACCAACAATTTCATCATCATCATCTGTCTCACACACAAACACTATACAACATACACAGTCAAAACATAAAAACATTGCGAGTGGTTATAGCGCACGCCACATAACTGCAACGTCGCTGGTTTGGTTCTGACCAGCGACCTTTGTTGCATATCATCATACCCCCCTCTCTCTTCCTGTTTCCTGTCTGCCTCTTCACTGCCGAACTGCCCCCCCCAATATATATGTAAAAAGGCATTATCTAAGATAATGAAGATAAAGAGATACATCACTAGTAGCAAATCAAATGAAGAAGAGGTTGTAGAGTCACAACCAATACTGGGAATAAATCAATCTCCCCTTTTTGCTGCATGACATTTGCTGAATCTGTCCCATATTACGAGACCGGTAATAATCTGCATTTCTGTTTTTCAGGTGTAGTGTAAGTAGCATTTTGTCAAGTGGCCCAGTTGGAGGTTTGTTCAGCAGTAACTGAGCCAAGCACAAACGCGCTCGCAGTGTTTTTGATTTAGTGCACCACTCGCCATTAGTGTTCTGCGGCTAAGGCTAGATGGTTTAATTCTTTTTGTTTAAGGCTCTTTGACTTTTGATACTCTTGGATATGTTTCAGGGAAGTGAGCCAATGATACAGAGCAGGAGGAAGCTGGGGTGGTATCATGGGAAAGGCTTCGTTTGGATCCACAGATCCAAGGCAGTTGTGTTAAATATTGAAACTTTATGAGTTTTGTACATGATAGAATTGTCCATCTTGACTTATGACCTGCGGACCCTCCCATATAGTTATACTGAGGCCATACCATATATTGCACACTATCAATCACACACACACAAACATTAATATATACACAATGTACACAAAAGAGTGAATTCAACAACCTAAAAATGTTCAGATTTTAATATTAATCTTATCAACTTAAATTACATTACTGTATCTTTGTATGTGTGGTTCCCCACAGTGGCCAATATTGAGAGCTGATATTTTGAGAACTGTTAATTAGATAGAATGTTCTAATAATGTGCAATATCCCTTTTACACATGATTTACACATTTAAGAGGTGTGAAAAATTAAAATCAAATAATTATCAGGAGGCATGAGTCATTTTCGACACAACCCTGTAATTTTAAGATGACACACATCTTGTGACTGACAGTGAGATACAAGCGTGTTAAAGATGTGTTTGCTATTACAGCAAAACATTGGCTGAAAAGAAAAAAAATACTGTACCTGAATCTATACCTACTGAACATTTATAGTTTGATCACACGCTCCAGTGCAAGACATGTTTGCTCCACAGTCGTTGCTTGAGTAATTGTTGATTCTGCGCTCAGTGATTGTCAGATTTAGTGGCAAGTTAGCATAATTCTGTTGAATGTGAATCTTACTTTACACAACTGGCTGTTTTTCTGAGTAAACACGTTTTCCTAACAATTTAGAGAAGATGTTTTGTAGTGAGACTCTGAACACCGAAAGTTAGACATATTGTACCTTTTCAGAGCAGCAATATGGTGTCAGTATCACAATGGAAAGGCCACTGAAGCACGCTAGAGGCTAACGCTAAAGTCGGTCTTTGTAACAGACCATGTGACAATAAATCCAATGACATCTAATGATGAAATAAACTGCAGCTGCACCAGGCAGCCACTTCAGGGGCAGTGGAAACTCTGATTACACTGGTTCTGGAAACACTGTTATGAGCCCAATAACGTGTACTGTAATGCATCATTGAGTTCAATAAATCTCTTATAGCAAGTTTCTTTTTTTTTTTTTCATCTGGCAAAATTCACAGGCCAAAAATACAGAAATAAAGTTTGCAAAGTTCACACAGCCATGCCAAAACATTGTAACTCTTCATTTACTCCATCCTGTTATGTAGGAAACATGTAGTCTGGTCTACAAGCTTTAACAGATTTATGGTTTTTGTCAAATAGATCAAATAAAAAATATCAAAAGACAGACTTCAAGAATCACTCTTATAATCACTCAACAAAATACAAACATATTGTTTTTCGTATCCGTTGTATTTCTTGTGACTGTGCAATTTTAGTCCCTTTCCCCCCGTCCCGTTTCTTTAACTTCAAATGTAAATGGGGCGTGGTCTCAACCAATCAGCAGCGTGCAATCAGAGCAGTCAGCTGATGCTTTCCTTCTCCATGTGGCTAATTTATATTCATGTCTCTGTCATTTGAAAGACAGACAGCTACAGGTCATCACAAAGGTAAAAAGGTAAAGGTCACCATCAGGTGTGATCAATCAGCAAACATGAGAGCGGCCTCTCTCAGACGTCCTGAGGAAGACCCTGGTCTCTATAGCCTGAGGAAGTGTGCAGACAGAGGGGGGAGAGATGAACAAAAGACAGAGAAAGACTGTTGAATGCTTGTAGAAATAACAATTGTAAAATGTATTTTATGGCTTTTATGGCCCCAGTTAAGAGGGTTTTAAAGAGCTACATGCGATAACACAATTTATTTTGAACTTTTGACGATAATTGCCTTTCTCCATTTCATTTAATTGAGATAACTGAAAGCGAAGAGGTTGGCAACAACCAATAGGGAGCAAGGCTGGTGCATTAGTGGCCAATGCTTCATCAGGTACTGGCTGACACAGTTTGGCCATTACCCCGGCTTCCTCAAAGAGGCAAACAATAGTAGTCTGGCTTGTATTAAGGTTTCAAATTGATGGAAACTTAAACTTCATCAGTGACAAATAAGTAAGTATAACTTCTATTTTTAATGAAACATTTCTAAAAAGCACACAGTTTATGCTTCACTCATCGTGGTCTGGTAAGGATCAACAGGCCTTTGGCTAGGAAGGGTGTCGTTTCATGTCGACGGTGAACAAGTCCTCCTGTATCTGAAACACCAAGAGGAATCCCTCCCATTATCTTTACCTCCTGTTTTTAAAGCTGTGGAGTTCTTGACTGCTAGTAGCACTATGGAGCAATGTTTTTAAGAGTGGGTCGTCGTTTTTTTAGCATCGCATCCACTCGCACTAGGGCACACATTTTTCCAAAATCTACAAATGGGTTTTGCAAATATTTTATGAGGAGGGAAATTTTTATTTTTTATTTAATGTGTTATTTAGGCCTCATAGATGTGTACATTTTAAAAACAGTTTACAAAAAAAAAAAAAAACTCCACAGGGCACCTTTAAACAAATCTTGCCAGAAGTTCGGGAAACATCAGATTTCTTATCAATAATCCACCAAATTTGAATAATTGCTTAAAAGTTTGAAGTGTAGGTGAGTCATATCTGTAATCTGGCAAATACCTCACTTGACCAGCTTTTTCTGGAACTTTTGAACCCCACACACACACACACACACACACACACACACACACACCATCCACCTTTATCGGTGGATGAAGTTTGCTCAGTTGCCACGGAGCTTTCAACCATATCACATGGTCCTCATCAGAAGATGGAACAAACTCCAACTGCTGATCAAGACTGTGTGATAAAGGCTCTGGAAAAAGCTAGTAAGTGGACCTTGAGTACGAATTTTGTTTTTGTCAAACTACTAGTTCAAGAACGACCTTTGATACATAACTTTAAAGCCAACATGAACGACAAGTCCTTAAAGTGCTGAGAGTCTTCTCCATGACAATACAGCATGGCGAAGACCATGTGATACGGTTGAAAGCTAGTAAGTGGACAACTATTTCCAATGTCAAGAATGAACTTTTAATGCTTGAGCTCTTGAGGTTTATTCAGGCTGACTTTGTGAAGATAAAAAACATAATACGTGAATCCAGAAGAAAGATCATGAGAAAGTTCTAAATGAATGTTTTTGTGAGTATTTCTAAGCCTGGGAAATGTGGTTGTTTGTTTTGGCTTACTCGATATCTGTGTTAAATTTAGTCAAGCTGACTATTCAGCTACTATTTCTGTGACATGCTTCTACGTCACTCCACAATTTTATTAACTTGCCGTGGGACTCTTAGTGAGGGAGTAAAAGAGAAACACCTACCATCAGAAACTTTGGTTCATGAAGGAGGAGGACAGAGGGAGGAGAGAAGAGACAAGAGAGGCAGTTAGTGATGAAAACCACGAGCTTCATTGTTAAATCATTGTCAGGTATTATCACGCTGAATATCTGTGAAGATTCAAGTAACAAAAAACAGGCTTTCTGGGCCAAAAAAAGAAATGTCCACAGATCATTCTAGTAACTAATTCAGATACATTACATGATCAAATGAACAAAAACACAGTAACAGAACCCTGGTTTGCCGGATCAATAAGCAGGAATACGGAGACAGGAACAGAGGGAAATGGAAGAAGAAACTGAGGCATGGGGCGGGCAGAGAGTGGGAGGAATAATGTGAGAGAGAGAGAGAGAGGGAGCACGGATATGGCAAGATCAAATAGGAACAATCATTAGATAGAGAAAGAGGCAGAAGGAAGGCGATCAGTGGGAGGAAGATAATACCACGATCATTAGATAGATGGAGAAAGAGAAGAGAGAGCGGGGTGGAAGAAAGAAGAGAAGGAGGGGTGTTTGTAGAGATGGAGGTATGGAAAGAAAGAATACATTGATCATATGCAACACAGGCTTATTAGAGAGGGAACTAATAAATATGCCACATTATCAGAGTGATTCATTGCATGGAGGAAGAAAGAGGAGAATAGCTGAACAAGAGCATAACTCCCAAAGCTACAAAGACATGTATTGTGATGATGAATAGTTGAATAATAATTGATCTTAGAAGCAAACAGCATGCATGATTTCAGCCGGAGAATCTGGCGTTCAGTGCTAACAGGAAAATGGTTCCCATATTCAATATAAATATTCAATACGCTGCTAGCCGCTAGCGCTAACAGGAGTATAGATTTTAGCAGCAACAGTTGAATAAGACGTGTGCCTGGAAAACAGTGGGGAGCAGTGAACAAAAACACACCAGGGGGCCTGCTCACTCCCACACACACACACACACAATTACTGTACCTCACACACACACACAAACACACAGATTCTTGTAGGCTTGTGTGTACTAACACACGCAGGCAGCAATTACTTCACATAGACACACTCATACACAAAAAAAGGAGACAGCACTGTGGTAATTCAAAGGCTGCCTCGGTGCAATGAGAGAATAGTGACTCTTTGTGTGTGTGTGTGTGTGTGTGTGTGTGTGTGTGTGTGTGTCTGCACTTGTACCTGCATCAATCCCTGAGGAGAAGACAATACTTTCTGACAGATAAAGCGGTAAAATTTCCCAACCTCTTCATCTCTGTTCTCTGCATCTACCTCTGCTTCTTTCTGTCTTTCTTTCTTTCTTTCTTTCTTATATCTAATGTTTCTGCAAGAAAAATACAAAACCCTTTAACCCTTTACAAATTAGTGTTGTGCAGAGCTGCTAGGATAAGGCTGGCGTCATTTTATATTTTTCTTATTGTTTACAAACCCAATGAAAAGACGGCTGTTGTCGACCGAATTGCGTTTGATGTTCATGTTTAGAAAAAGCACAAATAGGTCATAGAAAGTGACAACAGTTTCATTCCTACATCTCTACAGGCTGTGGTAAACCTAACCATGACCACTGTGTGACACCAATGTTAACCCTGCCTTATTTCTAACCGTGACACTGGAAGTATTGTAATTTGATTTTCATGTTGTGAAATTTCTCTTGTTGTTTGGATGGACTGTGAACTCAGCCACCTACTGCATGTCACGTGTGAGACAGACAAACAAAAGAAAAGGAGACAAGGCTAAAATAAAAAAGACAGGTGAAGAGAAGGCGGCCAGACAGAAAGATAAACACAGCTAGACAAGTACTGACTTGCCAGGATGACCATGTCCATTCCCCAGAAGATGCTCATAATCCATCCAACCATGATAACAGCTGTCAGTATCTGGATGAGGGCTGCTGCCACGTTGAGCCAGAACACACAGCAAACACCTCGCTCTGAGATCAGCTCGCTGCGAGCTCCGCACAGCACCGTGAACGCTGAGATGAAGGTACCTGTGGGACAAAAACAGCAAAACATCCTGTTACCAAAACCAAAAACTACACAGTTCATTAGAAAGGTTCAGCCCTGATGTGGTACTTTGCTATTATTATTTGTCCCTGTGTTGTGTTTAGCCCAACATGACGCAAGGATTATGAAAACGTTTTCCACTCTGGTTCATTTCTAATGAAGAATACCAGACAGCAGACTTTACAATGAAATAAACCAGAACTCGCGCTTGCGTTTACTGAACATGACACAAGTAAATTCCAGTGTAATTCACAGCAGTGCTTTGAGCTAAATGCTAACATCAGCATGCTAATATGCTCAAAATGACTGTACATGTTTAGCAGGTTATGTTTACTGTGTTCACCATCTTAGTTTATCGTGTTAGCATTTGTTAATTAGCACTAAACACAATGACTGATAGGAATGTCATTAGTTTTGCAGTTATTTGGTCATAACCAAAGTATTGGATCACTAAAGGCTCATTGCCCTGACACAATGCATATCTGCACCAAATTTCATGACAATCCATTCAATAGTAGTCAAAATATTTCACTAAAAACCAAACATATCGACCTCATGAAAAGTCGTCCTCGCCTAGCCCTAGATGGTATCATACACAGATAGAGATGTGAATGAAAGCAGGACTAGCTGGACAAAGTGATAGCTACAGTCACAACAGGAGAGTTGCTGACGGCCATTAGCTACAATAAAAAATATGGGAATCAGAATAAAACTCTCCTCTGCCATGTTCAGCACAGATAGGCAGATTGTAAGCTGCTTGACACAGCTCACATATCTCACACGGTCCACTCAGCGTCCCTGAGTAAGTGGCTGCCGTTGGTGAGTATCTGTCCGCGGTAGCAGTGGATCTATGCCTTGGTAAAGAGCACAGAAAGACGCAGACTTATTGATGTTCACATCCACTGATCTGAAAACAGGATTATCTCTGTGGGCAATCCCTTTCTGCCTGAATGAAATTCAATATCACTACTTATCTTGTTATCTGGAGACCTGGACCTGTCCCCGTTCAGAGTACAGTGTGTGTGTGTGTGTGTGTGTGTGTGTGTGTGTGTGTGTGTGCGCGTGTGTGTGTGTGTGTGTGCTGTGCATGTGTCACACATAGGAGCATGTGTGTGTCTCAGTGCACACAAATCAGATTATTTCATTATAGGATGTTCCCATGACAACATTTCCCCAGGAATAGGATATGTATAAAATATGATTGTTACTCTCTGTATCATGGGTCCTCCTCATATTATCAATGACATATTCAGATTTGCCTACTTAGCTATCATTGTACCAGCCTACAGTGTTTTCTTTGGCATTATTTCACATTGACTCACTAGCAGTGTTTGTTTCAGCCTACGTGACATCCATCCATTCAACTGTTGTATGTTAGCATTACAGCCAGAAGCCATTTCTCAGGGTTTTTGACTGCTGGCTTTTTAATTGTGCTTGAATTTGTGACTTGTTAATTTTATTTTGAAATATAACATCAAAAAAAAATGGCTGTCTTATAAATAAAGAGAAAACGAAAAAAGAAACAATACAATTCTGAGAGACGTACAAAAGCATAATTCCCACATGGAAATCAATTCTGTCCTGTCACTCATCCTGTAAGACTTTCTTTAATATGCAGCAACTTTTCCAAACTCTGTTGTCAAATCCTGAGAAGGAGGCCCTCAAGGCTGTTACTGAGGATAATTTGCCATCCAATGATTTTTTGCCATCTGGGTCAGGTTATCAATGATTGCAGAAAAACAGACAGTTCCTCCTAAAATATAACGTTTTGGACAGAATACAAACAGCACACTTGTGACTTTCACAAATATAACAGTGAATCATCGTCCACATTGTACTAGTGTACCCTCATCTCCCCTGCACTTCCAGAAGGCTACAGAATGTTTTAGATTTTGTCCCATTTATCCCATATTTGTCCCAAAATGTTATGCTACTCACTCTGCTGACCACGGGGCTTGTATGTGTGCATATGTTTTATTCTAAGTATTTTGCAAGGCGTGCAAGTTTACATTCAACATCTCTAGAGTTCGGACTGTATAAACAGGCTTGATGGGATTCTGCATTAAAACAGTTAATGTTGATAAAAGTGTCACTAAACTGGCCGGTTAAGATTAGTTGAATGAAATTAGACATTGGTCTGTATTTTGGTTCCGTAGTATTTCCACTCGACTTTATGTAGTTAGTATTCATTCAGGAAGTCTCATTGAGTATAAAATGTCTTCTGCAAAACCGTCTGAATGTGAGGTGTTTTCATTAAGTCAAAGAATTTTTTTCATTTGTACAAAATCATAAATTATTCACAGAATCAGCTGATGCTTAGTCTCTCTCTGCGGGCCTTTTGTACCCTTTTGCAAATACTGAACTGAATACTGCGAATACTTAATGCGACACAAGAAATGCCTGGTGGGCGTTGTGTGCATCATGGCCTTGGCCCTTCTCTTTCTGCTAGCTCCATTTCTTGTCACATTGGAGGAATTCAAATAACAGAGCAAGCCAAGCAGGTGGGGGGAGGGAGGAACAAGAACGGCCGGGCTGCCAGCTGCATCTTGTTTCTCGGGAGCTAGGAAAGGCCAAAGTCGACTAATATCGAAGTTAGTTTCTTCTCACTTTGTCTCTCTCAGTCTGTTTCTCTGTTTTTCTCTCTGTCTGCTTCTCTGTTTACACATTTCTCTTTCTGATTAACCACAAATTAGCAGGCAAACTAAAAACTTAGAGCTCTGTCACAATGAATCTTTCTATAGAAACACAAACATACCAGATATAATCAAATTGTCCCACAATCTCTGACAAACAAATGTATGCCATAATATTTACTTTCACATGGCCTACACTGGCCTTATCTGGAATGGTTTCCAGAAAGTCAAACTCTGGTACGAGCACAATCCCAGAACAGTAAGCAGCCCTGGAAAAGTTGAAAAAAATAAAGCAACGTTTACATGTGGAAGAGGAGAGATGAATTAGATATTTACTTTTCCTTTCAAGCTTTTAGCCGATGCTCATTTCAAAGCATCTCACAGAAAGAGCAACAGTGGGCTAAAATGAGATTCCACCCAAAGCCGATATGGTCTGATCAGACAGAAAAATGTTCAGGTCGCAGAGGCCACACCCACCAGCAGATGCTCTTGCTGCTGGTGGAGCTGCCCACCTCCAGACATGAGCCATGATTGACAGCAAGCTGGGGGCTGAATGGTTACACATCACTTCCATCTTTGGCATGTATAACAGGATTTATACGGTCTGGCTACTTCCAGTTTTATAGGTACCAGTCATGTGTTGCGTTCACTGAACAGTAGGTTCCAACATTAGTGTTGGAAGGAATGGGTATTTTCTGTAATGCCAACATGGTCAACATGTACGTCCATTAGTGCCGCAGCTAATGATTATTTTCAGTATTTTCTAATCTCCTGTTTATTTTTATGATTACATAATTTATCATTTGGTCTATAAAATGTCAGGCAATAGTGAAAAGCAACTTCCCAGAGCTCAAACACCTGACATATTATCAGCTTTTAGTTGATATGGTGAACATGTTAACAAACAGTTGCCTTTTCACACATCGAGCAGATATGGAGCAACATTTGCAGTCATGTTTTTGGCCATCTGATGAATGATGAAGTCCAATATTCACTCAACTTTTATCTCTGTTTTTGGTCTCTACCAACTCCTTAGAGAAATATTTGGCTCTTTAGCTGCTAAATGCTCACTAGCTAGTTGCTAATTCTGCGCGTTTTAGGCTCACAGCAGGCGACAGCCACGCAGAGCCACGCTGCTTGTAAGCTACAGAGTGTGCAAAAGAAGACTGAGTTCACGCTGAGCCACAGTGCTTTAATGCCACTTAGCATACAGCGAGCACACTGCTAACACTGCTCCAGTACGGTAGCTTGGAAGGGACACACAGAGGCTGACTATGGAAGCCTATACAAGTTGCACAAGTGCGACAAGTGCAATAACAGTACGTGACACATTGCAGGGCCAACCACGGCCTCCGGTCTCCTTTTAGCTGCGTCCTCAGCAGCCTAACTCATGTGTGTCTGTGCTGGAGACTAGAGAGAGAGCTCTGTCTCTCTGTGTTCAGCTCTCAGTACTTTTGTAGCTTCTACCTGAATCTCTGTGGTTTGAAGTTTCATAAGCAGCTAACTGACCAGGGAAAATTCCCCTGACATGTGTCTGATCAGTGTGGAGAAAAGCTGGTCTGCTGAAATTGTTATCGGCACCCAAGACATCAGCGTCAGATTTCTGTCATTTCATTTCATGAACAGAAGGTAATGAAACAAAATAATTCATGGTTTTAAACATGCCAGCTGTTGGACGTTAAGGGAAATGTCCAAAATCATTTGAAGAAAGTCTTCTGTTAATGTAAGATTAATTCTACACCACAGGCAGTATCAAAGCAGTAAAAAAAAAAAAAAAAAATCAATTATATCACTGTTCAACACTAGCTACTGACTTCTTACAGCACCTTTCAATCTGCCCATGATTGATCTGAACAAAGCAAACCATCCAGGAAATAGCTTGCTGTGTATGAATGTGTACAGTTGGATACAAAACTTGAACAGATAGATGTGCTCAACAATCCTCTGCACTGCAATAATAAAGGTTTAATAAATCTTTAATCGTCTCTGTTTGAGAGATCTACTCTAACAATCCTCCATGTGTGAAAAGCTCTTGGATCCTCTGTATGTCACATGTGGGAGATTGTGTGCGCGTGCATGTGTGTGTGTGTCTACGTGTGTGTGCCTAGATATTACACAGACTAATGACTATAATTACACAGAGAACTCTACGAAGCACCCACTGTTAGTGTGGGAGGTTAATGATGGAGTGTGAAAGACAGACAGAAAGAAAGAAGAAGGAGACATATAAGGAGACAAAAAGGGGGGGAAGGGAAAGAAAAGGAGGAATTGAAGGAGAAAGATGGTGTACTGTATAGCAGTGTTGGCCAAGTCTTCGGTTTAGAGGAAACCACTGACAGCTAGCTTATTTTTGACCTGACCGCATGTAGCTCTCAAGAAGTCCCGTCGTCACGGTGAAGACGCTCTCCAACTTACCACTGGATAACGCAAGCTAGCCCACTAAGAACACGCGACATGTAAATTAGACCTGTTTGGAGTTATTAGGTGGCCATTTCTCCACTTTTGGCGGGAGCTAGTTTCCTCCCCACACCTCCAGCCCCTGCGCTAAGCTAACACGTCCCGGAGTGGTTTCTCTACTGAACGTACAGAAACAAAATTGATATTAACTCTAGGTGAGTCAGCAAATAAGCCGACCGCCTAAAAATGTCATAGCAACAGTGTTACAAGGATTAGTAACTATAACGCAATTTCTAAATTTCTAATTGTAATCCACAAAAAAGTACAGCAATCACATTACTGTAAAGTGTCACTGCCCTACATTGCTGTATAAGATAAAAGAGAGACCGAGTGGTGTAAGAGAGGAACATTGCTAATTTTAGCCATAAGTCAAGTTTATACTCTCTAGAATGCACACATACATTTTAAATGTTTTATTTGAATTGTGTACAGGACATTATATGTAGATATTTACAGAGGTCTTCCACATTCTTGGACACTAAGCCTGCCAATCATAATGTGTCCAAGGCTGCCAAATATCAGTATCACTGATCTACATTCATATCCTAGCTCACTGATATTTGCAACCAGGGACTGGTACTTGAACGGGAGTGCTGGAGATGTTACAGAACAGGTCATGAGGGACATTAAACCATCCTGGCATCACACAGGAGTGTTTATGATTGCATCGCTTGGTAACACCTCTCAGCAGCAGCAATTAAATCAACAATACAGTCATGTCGTGCAGTACAGAGCCCTTTATAAGCCTCACCGCCTTTCACAATATGTGCAGCTGACTGTAAGTGTTGATCAGAGTCAGAATACACAATGTGGGTGGTGATTTCAGGGTACCATAAAGTCAAGTTAGAGTGAAATCCTTTTCCCCAAACAGACTCCAACACCTAAAATTAACTGTAAAATCTTTTCCACATGTCCATGAGCATAATCATAATCCTAAAACTAGACCTAACTCTAATTTAACTGTGACCTTTGACCTACAGATTTGGTTAAAATGAGGACCAACAAAAATATCCTCACTTTGGAGCTTTTTCCTCATCTTACTTTCATGGTGAGCCCATTCGGTCCTCACAAAGATAGAAATCATGAAGCACACACACACACACACACACACACACACACACTCACAAACATCCAGAGGCAAGATATCAACATGAGCACGTAAACTGATGCAGTGTCTCCAGTATCACATACCATCAATTACACACACGTGCGCACACACACACAACCTCACACACACACACACACACACACGAGACCTCTGCCACCCACACACTCACACTTAAAAGATTAAATCATTCACTTTAGCTCTCTGTGTCAAAGCCTCACACTTTCCAATCCTCTTATGGCAAAAGATGGTAACACAGCTAGTGCGGTGAGCTGTTTCCTTCACAGTAAGTATACAGTTATTTACAAGCCAACAGCTCTTTAATCAGCTTACACTGCACTGACTAACAGCTTCGGTGGTACTCACCAATAGATTTTTACTCTGTCTTCATTACACTGGAGGGACAGTCTAAGGCAGTATAACGTCAGGCAGGATTAATGTAAAGTTAAAACAAGCGGACCTGAGAAGGTGGTTGAATCCTCCAACTCGCTGTAGAGAACATAGACTCTTTATGTACAGTCTATGGTGTAGAAATACACACTTTTCCTCCCACATTTGAGGCTCACTTAAGAAAAAATAAACCTGCTTGTTGATTATATATTATAACTTTAATGACCAATATTTTTTGTTTGTTTGTTTGTTTGGAGGATCATTTTTTTCATTCCAAAAAAGCACACGTGAAATTCACGTTTTAACATGTGAAACGTAATCTGAACTCAACAGTCAACATGTGTTTCTTTTGATCATAACCACGATCTTTTCCTAACCACAATCAAGTACTTTTGGTTGTGTAATCTTAAAGGAATAATTTGACATTTTGGGGAATATTCTGATTCGCTTTCTTCCCGAGAGCTAGATGAGAAGATTGATACCACTTTCAGCAAGAAAGTAAATGAGTGGATTTTCCAAAATGTTAAACTATTCCTTCAACCAAACCTTAACCACAGGGTTGCCAATCAGAAAAAGGTTAAAATGAGTAGTTTATGTAACAGTCATAACAGTGACTAAGTGTCTCACTGTGACACCAGAAACCAGAATTCACAACCTGTCTCCTGCCAACAGTCAACCTTCATTTCTTTTAAAGGAATAATTTTACATTTTATGAACCTTATTCGCTTTTTTGCTAAGAGTTAGATGAGAAGATTGATACCACTTTCCATGTGTGTCATTTTATCAATGTTACCTTCAGAAAATGTGACTTGAGTTTTGAAAGTTAGTATTTCCAGTTCAGGTGAATTTCTAAGTTTCAGTGATCCAGTAAAAACAGGTTCTTTTTCACTGCGATGTTTCGGTAGCAGGAGCCAGGTGCTGTTACACAAATGAAAAAATGAATTTACTTCAACAATCAGTTGTGCTGTAAAAGTGTTTGTTGCATTATTTGTCATTTTACAGCGCTGTGTGTGTACTATATATGCATGTTTGTGTGTGTGTATTTATTCATACACCTGTGTGTGCTTGTCTGCAGGAGATTGTGTTCTGCTCTGACTCGTTTCCAAATTCAATTACACATTTCTAAATTTTATTTTGGCTGGAGGATGAATAGAATAAGCCGCTGTTTTCAGTCTCAGTCAATTAGACCCAAACGGCATTGACACTCGCACACACACATGCACGCACACGCACGCACACGCGCGTGCATTGTGTTCATTTCAGTCAGTGTTGTCATGGCAACTAGCCGCAGCTATTCAATGAAATGTCAAGGCATTCAGGCCAACCCACATACACACTGTACACACATGCACACCTAGATGAGGGGTTGCCTTGATGCTTTTCATACACGTTTGAGACAATCTTTAGGGCAACATGTGAGGGCAGCATTCCTGCCGGGGTGGTGGGGGGTGGCTGACTATTTGGGTCATGGTGTTTGCTGGCCGTTTGTGACATTTTCAAGCAGTCAATGATTCGACATTTGCTGGAGAAAGGTTGCAATGAATGTTGGGACTGCTGAATGTGTGTAAAAGTGAGAGAAAAAGGATGAATGAATGAGAGAAGAGATTTAGAATTCGGTGTCTAAAGCCTTCGTCAGCAGGGAGAGACAACAGAGGAAGCACAGAGAGAAAGAAAGGAAGAGATGAAGAGGACAAACACACACACACACACACACACACACACACACACACATAATAAGTCTCCAGAGAGTCATGACCAGTAGATCCAAGAGGCGGTGAGGACACATCATAGGTCATTTGGTGATGGACTCAGCTCTGAGTGATCGCTATGGAGACATCAGGCTCATAATTCCTTCAGAGAAAAACACGAGTTTGTGTTTCTCTCTCTGTTGATTTTGTTTCTTCTTCTCATTGCACAGTGTTTCTGTCTTTCACACAATATGATTTCTACTTCATTAATTTCTACATTACTCTTTTAAGTGCTGCTGCTTTTGAAAGGACCCACTGAAAATAACTGAGCCTGATCTCGATGTATGGTACTTACATATGAGTGATTTTATATAACAACATGTGTGTTATCTAGTGACAGTGTATATACAGTATAGTATACAGTTTGTGTGTCTCTCTCTCTCTCTGTGTGTGTGTGTGTGTGTGTGTGAGTCAGTCTGGCTCCACAGGCTTTGTCATGTACAAAGTGAGGATCAACAAATCGATGAGGCTGATGCAGCACGCTGTGTGTGTTTGTTTGTTTGTGTGTGTGTGTGTCTTTAGCTACCAGATGTTGTTACGTAATCTTATACACAGACACGTATGTACAGACATCCAGCCAAGTGCAGGATTAAGCACTGGGAATTAGATGAAAAGGGTGGGACAGAAGGCAGAGGCATCCTGACAATAGAAAACGGTCAGCATCTGGATCTGAATCAAGACACAGTAAAAGAATCAGACAGATTTTCTTAGAAGTCCTAAATCTTGAGATTATTAGGGCTTTATACACGGGTGAATTGTGCAAAGATTTAAAATGAGTCAGACTCAACACTACTGAGTTACAGCCATTTGAATTCATCATGTTGCATCCAATTTAGTAGGAATTGTACATGTGCTATCGGAATTCGGTTGCAATTGCAATTTATTTCAAATTTGATTAGTTACACAAAAACAAATGAATAACCTTTTTTCAGGGTCATCAAAACATACTCAGTGGCCACTTAGATAACAGATTAGAAACAGATAGTAGATGCTTTTTGGACTCTGCACCTGGATGAAGAAGACGTGTGTGTTTTACGCACTGATCACTTTATTAGTTACACCTGTAAAATGCAATGCAATCCAGTACAACAGCTCAGCCATACATTCTACCTTTAGAAAGATATTTTTGTTATCATTATTATATGAATATATTCATATTCTTCTCCCCTCATGTTTGTAAATGGGGTGGACAAAAGATCAGAAACACCTCTCAATATAATGCAGTCCAGTTGCACACCGCTGAATAGATCTTTATTGTGATCTTGAGCACAAAAACGACAACAGATGTGGCGATTAGTTGGGGTTGTTGCCTGACCAAATGAACCTGTATCTTTGATCATCTTCTATGATACACTAGGAGGCAGCACAGAGGACATCGGTTCATCAAGAGCTCATTTTCCTTTCTTTGAAACGGTGACCTTGCTAGTAGAAAAGATTCAATGGCTCGGCTCAGCTCAACTTTGAGTTACAAGCAGCATCTCGGGTATCATTTCACAACCGAAATAGGTGGAAAACAGTGATGGCTGAAATGTCAGAATTCACGATGACAGTTTGTTATTGATAAAAGCGTTAATGGAATAGATATTGTGTATAATTATATGTTTACATCTCCTGATACTGTTTAAAATGAGCTGCTAAACTACATCTTAAAACTACAGTATCATGGTTTCTGCCCGTGATAATGATGCAAATGTTAATGTTGAGTCTACCCGCCGTGATGATGTCTTTACCTGCTGTGATGACATCTGACACCAAATTTACTGTGTGCATTAACACCTGACAGACTGCAGGCTGGCTGTGTGTATTTACACCCTGACACTCTTATTTTAACACGAGGTGTGAATGGGTTCTCTCACTATCTTTCTTTTCCCCACAGGTGTGCGTGCACACAAGAAAATACATACACGGGCAGATTGAGAGAAAAAATGAAAATGAAAGTGTCTTGTACATTTAATGTTTGATAATCACTTAAAACCTGGTACCCTAAAATTAGAGAGTAGTTTGTTTATTGTGTGTTGAGTTATGTGTGGAGCAATGGAGAGACTTTACACTGTTTATTTTCCAAACTAAGACTTACTTTGGCTAATTTGGTCAATGCCTGCAAACTTCTTATGCAACTTTTATGGTCACTCTACATTCCCCTCTGCTATTTATTTATTTTTTTTTGCCTTTATGTTTGCTTATCTTGTTATTTGCTGGCATGCCTGCTTGCATCGCAGCTATAACCGTCCATGTCTGTGTGGGTCTTCCAGTTTCACCACCTCTCGGTCTCTTGTTTCACTATTTTCAACCCTGCATGTGTCTCACGTTTGCTCTCTTCGGTTCTCAGCTTTGTTTATTTCTCGTCTTTTTCTCAGTTCCTCTGACTTTTTTACGCAGAAACAGTGAGTTCAGAATGAATTACATACGGAGAGAAGAGGAGAGCGTGATTCCAGACTTACCGAGTCCAGGTATGAAGGTGTTCAGAAACAGACAGATGACAGCCAGAGGGAAAGGCATAGTGGGTATCGCAGCCCGCAGAGGTCCCTTCTTCTCCCTGACCTCCACCACCACTCCTCCACCTGCTGTAGGGGCCCCGGCCATGGCTTTGGCCCCAAGATTGTCCCCGGTCTTAACACGCCCCTGCTCTGTTCCTCCTTCTTTCTGTGCCATCTCTCTTTCTTTCTTCTCCTCTTTATGGTTTAAGTCTTCAGACTAAAAATAGTTGGTGGCAAGCAGGTAAAAAAAAAATCTATGTTGATTCAGTGTATCCTTTGAGAATTAGATCAAATATTCAGCAGGACATCTCAAGTTGGCTCACAAGTCAAATTCACTAGCAAATAAATAACAACATCAACAGGTTGTCTAAAAGTAGTGTAAATCTGTAGTAAATTGGTTAAAAAAAATCAATATATGTCCATAGAATAACCAGAAATGTTTAATTCTTTTCCAGAGGAATACAATAAAATATCGTGTAATATTTTCAGAAAGTCAACTTTAAAAACCTTCAGACTGATCCAAGGAATATCCTGCTGCCTAAAAGCTTTTCAGCAATATTCAAGAAATTTCAGTCTTCCCTGGAGAGCTGTTATCTCCAGTAATTTCTCTGATAGACTCAAAGTCACCTCACAGTCCCACCAAGAAACAAGTCTGAAGTAAAGTGAGAATTGTTCCTGGAGAAACCTCTTCACGACTGTTGACTTATCCTCATTTAAAACCCCTTCAAGTCCTTAAAAGTGACCACACTGTCTCATCAGAGGTCAGCGATATCTGCCATTTGTTTCCATGTCCAACAAGTTCTTAAGGAGTTCTTAATCCTTAAAATTGTTTAAATATCTTCAGGAAAAAAGAAAATCCACGAAAGATGTGCAGCTCTTTTCAGCAATTTGCTCTGAAGTCTTTCTTTCTTTCTTTTCTTTTCTTTCAGTCAAATCACGCTCAACCCACACACCTCTCCAAGACAAAGACAAAGTGCACACAACAACCCCCCTTTTTCTACTACATCTCCCTGTCTGTCTCTCCCTCTCTCCTTCTCTCTCTCCCTGTCTCCCCCTCCCTCCGCTCCCCATCCTCTCCCTCCATTTAAAGGAACAGTGCGCTGATCTAATGTTAGGGTTTAATGAGATCACATTCAACAAGCCTTTATTGAGTGCATCTAAATCCAATAGGTGATTAAGGTTAATGCATTGAGTGACTTCATGCATTCAAATTATTTGTGAATAGGGAAGACCCTTGAAAAGATTTGCTGTAGCTTAATGCAAATACATTAGTTCTGTTTGTTTACATTTATTTAATTCATTCATACATTCACAAGAGATTTAAGTGAGCAGAGAGAGATGGTGGACTAGAGGAAAGAAACATTTGCAGATGTCTATAATAACAGTTCATTACAGGTGATAATGTAATATTGTAAAGCATGTTTTCAAACCTTATTGTTGCTCATCCAAGTGAATAGATAACCAGTTTTATGGCTATACACACAGATATTGACGAAACAAGAAAGAAAGCAGAAAGCAAGGACGACAGGGAAAGTACAAAAGGAAGAAAGAAAGAAAAAGAGGAAGGACAATATTGAAACATAAATCAGGACAGGGAGGAGGGACACAAAGTGGACGTGGGATTAGAAAAGATAAAAAGCGTGTTGAGGGCGATCAGGACGATGGACGACAGAAAAACGGTAGGGAGGGGGGACGAAGAGACGGTGTCAATATCTCAGTAATAATTCATGCAACCCAATCCCCTAAAGATCAGACATATCTCTCCTTCCTCCCATAACTCTGTCTCTGACTTTCATTTAATTCCCTCTATCTCACTTTTTCCACCTCCTCTTCTTCCTCACCTCTTCTCCAGGCAGGACCTCTGTTTAAACACAAGTGGCGAAAAAACACAATGGAAATCAGTGCAACCTTGAGATTATTCTCAGCCTTTATGTGTGTGTCTCTCTCTCTCTCATCTCTATTTGGTCTCCTAGCAACCCAGGAAGCTTATACGGAAGATATTGATCTCTAGGTTTTCAGGCCCTTCTCTGACCCCCCCCCCAACCACCACCTTCTCATCTCTCTCATCTCTCTCTCTCTTTTAATTTCTGTTCAATTCCCAGTTTTAATTTCCTTTTAATCTCCTTTGAAACACACAAGATAGCCGCTATAGAAGGTGGCTTTACTTTTTCTTTGTCATGCAAAACCGACATTATCATGTGTCTGACAGCGCAGGACTCTGGGAAATCTGGACCGCTGAACTCAATCACCATTGGATTGTTCAGCCAAAGGCATGCAGTGTAATGCACTGATGCTTATTACCATGACAACGTGACAGGAAAAGTTATACGGCAGCCATCTTAAAGTGACATTTTGGTTTGGAGAGTTACACCAGTGACTCAGAAATCGACGGCTGTTAGGCTGATGATAAATGACCAGCATTGGACAGGTGATTTACAGTCTAATTTCCCCCTCTGCACTTAATGATGAGCAACGTTATTACCTTCTAATTTTGTGTGTGTGTGTGAGAGTGAGTGTGTATGTGTGTGAGAGAGTGTGCGTGTATGAGTCAACAGGCAATATTCAACAGGATGTGATATGAATTGCAACTGTTCCTCTGGAGTCTGTCACTTGTTTGTTGACTGTCTGCTATCGTTGCCTGTCTTTTGTTTTGTGTACCTGCAGCAGAGCCTCACCCTGGAGTGTGTGCATGTGTGTGTGTGTGTGTGTGCGTGTGAGAGAGAGAGAGAGAGAGAGAGAGAGAGTGACAGGCGTTGGTCTAGCCACATGCTGTCACACTTTTGTTGCTAAAAATATTCTTGCACATTCAACTGTGTGAACCTCTTTTAGCGTTTCTCTGTCCTGCCTGTCTCACTGCCTCTGCGCACACACACACGCGCGTACACACACACACACACACACACACACAGTCCACACTCTCTCTCTCTCTCTCTCTCGTTCTCTCAGGGTTTAATTTATGTTGATCCCATCTGTCAGGAAAAGCTGACATCACACACCGGTTATTTATGTACGTATGTTGCTGATGACACCCCATTGTGTCCCTCACCCCGGACTGTATCATCGCCACGGTAACTGTACCGGCGTTCACACACTTCTTCTCTGTTCTCCCATCTCTTCGTTCCTCTCAGTCTCCCGTAACGCCACATGATTTCCCTGCACCAGTGTATCACACCGGATTGTGTTTTCATGTAGCTTTTTATGAACAAACATTTGTTTTATTGTTGGGATAAAGCAGCAGGAACATGCAGCCAAGACTGTTGCTCACCAACAGTGGAGCTCTTTCAGTGCAAGGTCACTGACTCACTACTTTATGGCTTCAGTGATCACAAACAACACATTTCTGAACAGGAAGTAACAGCCCTTTCTATAGTTAAAACTGATGAATTCAATGTGAGGCCAGTTGAAAGTAACAAAGTACATTTACTATAGTAAGTAAGTACCAGTGTTAAGTATTATACTCAAATACAATTTTGAGGTTCTTGTACTCTAAGTGAGTATTTCTATTATCTGCAACTTTAAAATGTTACTCCACTACATTTCAGCTGGAAATATTATACTTCTTACTCTACTACATTTGTCTGACAGCTGTAGTTACTGGTTACTTTGCAGATTAAGATGTTATATTAAAAAACACATGATAAGCTTATAGAATATAATGCACTGTTTTGGATTAAACCAGTTGTTACTAACCTTTTTGGCTTGTGACCCCTTACAGAAAAGCATCATCTAGATGGGACCCCTTGTCACGTTTCAGATGTCTATAAATCGTTAGCAGTCCCACCAAAGAGACATTTCCCCTCTAAACCTCTCGAATGGTTTCATTTAAATAACTGTTTAAAGGCCCAAACAGGTCACATGACCCATTATTTCACAAAAAAGCAAAGATTAGCAAACACCTTTTCTTCTTTCCTACCTCATTAATTAAGCCACGACCCTTCACATTTATCTTGTGACCCATTGGTGGGGCCTGACCCCTAGGTTGGGAACCACTGGACTAAACTACCTAACTGTTTATAAAATAGTAGCTTCACACCAACCGACTACAACATTGAGATGCTACCGATGCTTTTACCTTTTGATACTTAAACTACATTTTGCTGATAATACTTCTGTACTTTTATTTAAGTAGTATTTTAATGAAGGACTTGTACTTATAATGGAGTGTTTTTACACTTATGTATTGGTATTTTTTATCAAAGTGAAGGATCTGAATACTTCTCGGTGACTGTAAAACCTCAGGCTACTTGCTTGTGTCCTCATTTCTTTCTGCTACAGGTAGGTCACGCTGACAGACTGTTTATATGCAAATTTAATAGGACACCTCCAAGACTCCCTCCGTGCTCTCATGAATGAGTATTTCCACCGAACCAACGGCAAATCCAAAGCGCTGGAGTGAGATATGGTAGCCTTTAATCATTTTTACTTATTAACATGATTGTTGATGATCATCACAATTGCAAACAAGAAGCACTCGAGCTGCCCCATCTCCTGCCTGATTTTTCCCCCCCTCATTAATATGCAAATCTATGCAGCAAGGTCCTCCAAAATCTAATCAGACCGTCTCCTCTAATGGGTCGTCTGTGGTGTGAGTATAAAGCCTTTGTCATGAGCTTCCATTGAGTAACTGTGCTCATAAGATTGTGTATGTACACACACACACACACACGAAGTAGCATGGAGGGTGGAAGGACATCAAAATAAAAATCTGGGTCTGAAACTATTTAAAGACAAGCTGGGTGATGATGTCACCGCACTGACGTCGTTTGAGGTGTCGTTCTGGGGCAGGAAGGAGATTTACGGGTCAGTTTATACAGAAATGTCCAGGAAGTCTAAAAAAGTAAGAGCACTAAACTTGCCACCTGCAGTCTGGTCTTGTTCGTCATATATTTTCCCTCAAGTGTGTCTCATTTTAGCATTGACCCCAGACGGTAGCCGCCTGTCAGATTTGACTTGGTAGGCTACATAACTTCATAGCTGACTACACTGTGGTTTAGCTGATAAAAAAAAACAGGGTTGAGATACTTCAGACACCATCTCATCGAGCCACTGTTCTCAAGAGTGCAATTACAAATGAGATTAAAAACAATTCCTCACGTTGCTGCAGTCGACCACCAGCAAAAAAGACCTGGCTTTGGAAACCACTAAGAAACACCTTTGGACCGTGGAGAATGTGAAAAAGAGAGAAGAGCGACATCTGCTGGTCACAGAGGCACATCACACACTCAACTGCAAGTGAACTGCAGCTGAAGTGGAGGTCATCGCTAATTTATTAAAGAATTAAAAGAAAGTGATGCTATTTTTGAACAAAATCCTGATTTGCTCACGCTTGTCTAAAGAGTTCAGTTGGATTGGATTGTGGTGCAGATCTGAATTTCAGATCAACGTCTGGCTTTCATGGTAAATCAAGACAAAGAGAAAATAAATATTATACATGATTTTTAATAATATATCAGAAAACATTTAAGCACATGATTAACTGTGAAATAGCTTATGTCTAATCTTTCAATACATCACTTGAAACCACATTAAAACAGACAAAAGAACAGATGATAAAAAAATCATTTTTTTATTTAACATTTGTTTTTAAGCTAATAGAAAAGTATTCTGTATAAAAATACAGAAAGCTACGAAGATACATTGCAGGTTATTACACCACCACTTCTGCTTTGGCTCAGTGAGCGTTAACGTGTGGTGTGAAAACACAGATTGGGTCAGTCAGATTGTTTGGGCCCAGAGCTCTTCACTGTTTTGGTATGGAGCCAATCTTTGGCCACGATGATGTCCTGGACCCACATCTCGGAGGGGCTGACACAGATTTTAGCACCGTTCCTCATCGTAAAACTAAAACAGAGACAAAGATTGTTGATGCCGTTTTCAGTGTCAAGTTCTGGTGACAGATAGTCTGATCTTTTTTCAGTAAAAAATGAACATTGAGAGTCTGTTTCAAATACATTTATATTAACATTTGAACTTATGTAGATACTGCATTTGTTACTGTTTGTTGTTTGTATGTAAATGTATATTCATACGCCTGCACATAATAACTATACAGTATGTTTAGGTTTGCTTAACTTTGTGTAGCTTTGTTGTCTTTGTTTAGCAGCATGTCAATACGTGAATCTTCCTGTGTATTTGTTCTCAGCACTGTGTATGAATACATTAAAACCTGAGTCTCTTTTTTTGTGTATATTCAAACATACATGGCCAATAAAGATGATTCTGATTTTGATTCTGAAGTTTTAATAACAGGAGATAAGACACTCACAGCACAGCTTTCTTTGAACACCGCTCGTCTGTGTATTTGTAGCTCACCACCCTGTTCTTAGGCAACCTGGAGGAGTAAAACTCAAAACAGCAGTGATCTGGACCAAAGCTGCCTGGGAAACCAAGAAAGAAACAGAAATGTTGGGGACATAGAGAGACTAAGTGGTGTTCAACACAAAACCATTACATCAACATAAAAATGTTTTTGGCATGTTTTCCCATTTTTGTACCCTTTCTAGAGAACACGCAAATAACCTGCTGAAGAAGGCTGTTTGATTCTGATCTGATTCAACATTTTGCTAAATAACAAAAATAATTAAATCATTTAAATCCTTAACTTAATAGTATTTATTAAAATAAATAAATTGATTGCTTTATTTTTGCTTGCCAGTGACTGTTAGTAATGATTAATTTATGAGAAGCTTTTAGACTTTTTCCCTCCCAACACTCAGAATTGAGACAGCATAAACCTTATGAGGCCGACTCAGCCTTAAATGAGTAGCTTTTTTTAAATTTTCCATCCAGTCTCTTTTTAAAATATGGATCCGTATCATTGATTATTTTGACCTTTTTTCGGATAACACTTAATTGATCCCCAAGAGGGATATTAAGAAATTCTTACAGAAGCCTATGGATAGATTTGCCCTTTAAGAAAATAAAAGTGGAATGCAGTCGTGCTTACTTCCAGAAGCCAGGACAGCGAGGGATGAGAAAAGCAAGACACAGGTCACCAGAATGATGGGGTTCTTCATCATCATCATCATCATCTTGATTGTGTCTGTTGTCTATCTGGCCTGCCTTGTTGTTTTGAAGGTGTCGGTCTTCTTTCTGTCCGCTTCACTCACAGTCCCTCACTTTTATTATGCTGCTAGTCGTGTGTGTGTGTGTGTGTGTGTGTGTGTGTGTGTGTGTGTGTGTGTGGCTGCAAGCATGGGTAGCAGGTTCCATGACAAAATAGAGATAGAGACTCTAACCTGAAATTAATTACCCAGCATGCAAACAAACATGCGGTCATGCGGTCAACAGTTCTCAGTAAAAATACAGGTCGTGGAAAGAAGAGTGAGAAGTGGGTGAGACAGAGCATGTTGTGGGTGAGAGCAGATTCTGTGAAACTTAAAACATCTCATCTATACCACAGTCACTTTATGTGTGTGTGTGTGTGTGTGTGTGTGCAGTGTGCAGATGCACTGTGGTTTTGAGCTCCTCTCCCTGCTGCTGGTTCATGTGGTTTGTTTTTTTTAAAGGATATGGTTAAAATGATGACACATAATAAATGAAGTGATATTATCTATAATGGCCTGTTTTAAGTAGTGATTGCAAAGCCTGATTGAAATCTGTCACTCTTCTCAAACTTTAAAGTACCCTGTACATAGAGCAGGTGAAGAACTAAACTGTTATTTTATTTTATTTTATTTATTTATTTTTTTTTTCAAATCTTCTTTCGTACTCATTGAAACTCAAAGTCTATGTTCTGCTCTGTGACTGGTGAGTTTTATGACAATGGTTGTTAATTTACTGTATGTATATATTTTTCCACAGCACTTTTTGTGGAGTTTATGTGGAATGGAAAAAAAAATTGCATCTGTGGGGACAAAAGCTTTAAGGGCATTTTTGACTATACTGATGCTATTAATACTGACTACATTTTTCTTCTTTTTGAATCTTGAATTTAACCATGTGAGGATTTTGGGGGTGTAGGTGGGGGATAAATATTTTTGGGGTCTGAAAGAGCTGCATGTCGTTATATACTTTATATTATGAATGTGTTCATTTTTTGTATGGAAACATCATCTTAGATATTTTTGACAGCCGAGAGAGGACAGGAAATAAGAAGAAGCCCCTCAGCCAGACTTGAACCGGGGACACAGTGGTTTATGGTCACCACCTGTGACACGCACACCTAGAATCAGATGTACTATTAAAAATAATTTCATTTTCTCAACCACACAGCATAACATACATAACTTACCACATAGTGGGTCAACATCAAGTGCAGTTGTTTTTACACAAAAAAAGGCCACAATGACAGCTGCTAATTTGTGAAAGTAATGCCTTCCTGAATGTCACATTATGACTTCACTACATAGTTGTATCGCTAAAAGTTTAATTCTCACCTAAATGTTGCGTGATTACACGTCCACTTCATTTCAAACTGTAGACTGAGCCTGACTGATCTGTGAGCTCAGCACAGATGTGCATGGTTGTGCATTTGTTCCATGTAAGGTGTGTAATATCCTACGTTTGTTACTGTGTCTTGCAATGTGCATTTAAATTTCACAGAATGGAATATAGATGTATAAAGTTACTTCTGCTACTAAAATATTGAGAAGAAAAACCTAAATGTTTAAATTTTCTTCTGGTTACGAGTCATTGGTTATAGATTAAGTTAAGGAGACATGCAGATCAATAAGACAGACAAACACACAAACACAAAACCCCGGAGGCTGACTGCTGCGGAAATCCACCTTCTGCTAACTCACACTGAAACCTGTGGTTTGTAACAAAGGTAGGGGTACAATGCAGCAAGAATGCACTAATATGGACGTGCGAAAATCAGCAGAGTAAAAAATCTCCTTCAGCAAGCAAATTTGACTTGTTTATACCTTACCTTAGCACACACATAATTTAGGCATGGTTTACTGCAAGCGCTGTAGACAACTGCTTCATTACAACTATAAACTTTAGGAAAATACCTACAAGTAGGACATTGTGACCAAAGATTAAATCGAACATAAATAGAAAACAGCCTTAGATAATCTCATGTAGTGTCAAATCCAACCCCACCAAATATTCTCAAAGGAGAAGTTTAACAATTTTACAAATCAACGTCCGTTTACCGATCAGAGCTGAAAATGTGTAAAAGTTGAATAAAGCCTTCTGTGGAATGGGTGGGTGCAAAGACTAGGAACTTAGCTCAAATTACATCACTTGTGTAAACTGAAGTTTGGTTTGGAAAGCGTGACATGGAAAGTCCACCTTACAAATTTGGGTGGTGCGGTGGCGGTGGGGGTGGGAAGGAGAAGGTGTTATTTACCAGAATCACAAATCAAGGGTCACTACGGATTAGCTCACCTTAGCTTCGGCATTAGATATAACGTATTAATGGGCTTTATAGGTGCTGGTAGGTGGATTTTGCTACTCTTGGACAGAGCGAGGCTAGCTGTTTCCACCTGCTTCCAGTCTTGATGCTAAGATAAGCTAACCGGCTGCTGGCTGTAGTCTTATATTTAGCATAGCCTACATATGAGAGTTGTATCAATCTTCTTATCTATAAACTCTCCATCAGAAAGCAAATAAGCCTATTTTCCAAAATGTCAAAGTATTGCTTTCAGTTGATATCCCTAGGTGTTGATTTAAAGGAGCTGGAGAGTTAGAATTTCTGTTGAGATTGCTGGTCAAATATATGTAGCTAGTGGAGTACAAATAACAATATTTCTTTGTTAATGTAAGTCAGTGGAATGTCACATAAAGTGGAAGTACTCGAGTAAAGTACAAGTACCTCCAAATTCTACGTGAGTACAGTACTTAAGTAATGTACTTAGTTCCTGTGACTATAGGGTCCACCACCAACCACAGTACAAGACAGAGAGTAATTAAAAACCTTTGCTAATTAAAACTTTTTTTTTTTTTTTACTAATTTCTTAAAATAAAAACTATATTCATTCAGTTCATACAATTTAAACCAAGAGATTGAAAGTGAGTCTATTATCATTTAAATTATATACTGAACAGTAATATTTTATTTTGGTGTAGGCCTAATGGTGAACGTTTATACATTGCAAGAATGACGTAGCTGAGTAAAAAGTTATTTTCACATCAACTAAGTTATATCTTTGTAAATGATACAGCTCCAACATAACATAGGCCTAGATAGACATAGCTAGCTAGCTAAAATCTAGCTAGCAGCTAGCTAGCTATATTTTATTCATTTTCTTAACAAAGCGAAAAGAACAACTGAAAAAGATTTGGGTCTCATCTCTGAGCTCTCTAGGTGTTTAAAGGTCGAAAAGGTGTCAAACCCAGAAGGTATGGCAGAACATATCCTAATTGAGTCTGTGTCATATCAATAAGCACAAACAGTTGTTGATGTTGCTGAGTTCCCACCCTCGTGTTAGAACACAGAATTCTCTGTGGTGTTCGTCATTGTTACACACGTCATAACAACGCGCTAATATACACTCAGAACTAACCTTCATTTCACCAAATACCACCAAGTTGTTCAGTCGGATTGTATGAGGTTCCATTTGTGCCAAAATTATGTCACATGGGCACTCTCTATGTCGCATGTGGCATCATTTTGGCACTAACTGAACCTCATACGAAAAAAGGTATAAATGTTACATGTAATTGAAGAAATACAAATGTGTCCTGTCCTGTTCTTTAAACGAATGAGAAAAAATTTTGTGGTACTTTGATTTACAACATATTTACCTCAATTCAACATAAAAAGGTGACAATCTAAAGTGCTTTAGACTTTGGAAAGTGATGCCTGAAATGTTACAGTAACTGAGTGACCACTGGGTGGCAGCAGAGTAATATGGAGAAGAGAGTGAAGAGGAAGTAAGTCTTTACTGTTTCTCTTTTTTTCTGTTTATTCCAACAGTATATTGATGATCTTTGCATATTAGTATTACTTTCGTATCTGTATTGTGTGTCATAGATAAATCATAGAGGGTCAAATATGGATTCCACAGTGATCCTTTTGGAGATTTGGAATAGGATGAGAAATTATTTCGACATGTCAGGAATGAAGAGAGTGTGAAAGTGCTTTTGTCATTTTTTAATTGGACTACCAACTTCAAAAATAAAGCCAGGCTTTTATTACCTGCGTGTTTATATTTAAGCTTTGTGTTTTCTGCGAATACATCCTGTCCGTCTTTTAAAGAGGAAAATGTTTAGCAAACAAACACCACCGTCTCCTCTCTGCACATCCTCTCATCATCCTGGCCCTTGACCAGTTCAGATAACAGACGCCCATTCATCAAGTGATACAGTGTTCCCACCCTTTTCTATCAGTGTGCTGGCTCTCCGGGACGACAACCATGCCTGCCGGAAAAATGCACAGCCCTTACACAAACAGGCAACAAAGCAAAATTAGACAATTACAGTACAACACGTCCATTTATCAGACTATAAATGGCTCAATAAAAGCAGACTTAAACCACAGGTGGAGCAGGAATTGATGGTGGGAAGTGATCCAGAGGTTAAACTGGATCTGAGTAATACAGAATCAAGAGACAGGAGTATAAGTGAGAAAACTACTAGCAAAGGTTTTTAAAATATGCCCCAGTTACAGTTAGCGTTAGGGTTAATAGCATCCAGACAGTAACCATTTTGATATAAAACCTCCTTATCAACCAATCCCTCTGCAACAGAGTGGATAAGGCTTTATCAAATGTTGGTAAAGGAACAACTGTTGGGAACGCTGATGCATTTGAGTACAGTACTGCATCAAAATCTACTCAAAGGGGAATTCCAGAAAACACTGCACACCATGATGCAACTTGTTAGCATCTGTCACTAGAACCTCCTTGCCTTGTAAACACCCACATTTTAAATGCCACAACCCCAGTTTGTAACACAGGCTTTCTGTTAAAAATGTGTAGTCTATAAGCCCAAGCCAAAGCCACCCTGATGACGTCGTCACCGTATTATGACGAGTAAGCTGAACTTGATGTGTGGGGAAAAAAAGTGCTGCTTTAAGTGACAGTAGAATATTGATTTTAAAATGTACTCAAAACGATACCTTGAGCACACCGTACTCACAATAACCAGCTTCAGTGAGAATAATAGTGATGACTTGTTACTGTCCACGCCTGAATACACGAGTTCTGCTGTCCACAGCTGAGTCAGTCTGGTGCCTGTTCTCCCTGAAAGACATAATGTTCCTTGATAACGTATCAGAGAATTCCTCATTCAGACAACTCTTGCGTAACAATGATGAAAACTCTGTTCCTGCATGCTGAGCACACACACACACACACACACACACACACACACACACACACACACGCACTTCCTCTCACAATCAGACATGCAGGCACACGTGTCAAATATACAGGAAAATCACTAAAGGTGGCATGAACTGAAGAGAAGGGAGGTCAACACTTTTCATTAATGCCAGTATTATAGAAATGTGTTATTTGTTTTAACACAATAAAATAAAAAATTAAAAGACACAGTACAGAAACTGATGGGCATTAACATTAGTAGTAAAGAGCGACTGTCACGGGACTTATGATAGTGTCAAGAATGAAAATTACTTAATGAGAATGTTTTGACTGAAAAATCAAGAATGGAAAAAAAAAACCCAGAGCTTGACATTTTATCTAAAATTCTCATGCAGCAACATCCTGAAGGTTAACTGTCAGGTCTTTCAGGTGCCATTATACCATAATACATTAGAGGAAATATCAGATCACAATAGCGTGATATGTTGTCTTATCCTAATGTGTAACAGAATGTGTACAAGTACTGTTTAGTTGTTTTCTTTCCCAGAGATATTTCCATGCAGGCAGGAGACTTTAGTGATTGAGACAATAACAGACTAACCAGCAACAATCAGACCTGACAGCAGAGTATGATGAGATGCTAGCGTTATTTTGAGCGTTACTTTAGGGAGGAAATTCTTAGAGTCTGAAATAACATCATAAAAGTGTTAACGGTTTGGTCAAATTTACTCTCGGGTCAAAAGTTGGTATATTCCTGAAATGTTTCCTGGCTTCCGAACAATGATGCTTGTTATTTTAAAGGTCAAAGGTCAGACTTGTTTGGCAAGAGTCTCAAAAGCCACAAGAGATTCTCTGAGAAATGAACAACTTGAGACGGACATACATTGTAGCATTCAAATAAATGCATGCGTGTGTGTGTGTGTTTTCACAGGATGTTGACCCCATCCATGGCCTCTGTTTTAACCAGGAAGAGGTTCAAGGATTGGCCACCAGGGCTCTGGGTTACTTTTACACTTTGACACTTTACACACTAGTTGTTTCCTTCAGTCACAGGAAGAGACAACTGACCTGACACCAGCTCACACAGCATATGAAATGTTGTTCATTGTCTTTATTTTTGATAGTTTGTACCAGGATCTGAGTCACCTACACTTATCTCAAACAACCTTTATTTTGGCAGAACACAGAACACAAGTTTCTCATTTATAATTAGCACCAATTGCAGGTAGTATTTTGTAATACTACTACTAAATTACTATTATATTCGTACTTGTGACAACATGTAACATCTTTCACTTTTAACTTTTTTTTAAATTATGAATATATATATATTCATAATTCTTCATCATTGAATATATAATATGAATGAACCCTGGTTGACACTTAATAGGAACAATCTTGTTGTTGTCATTGTTGAAATGTAAGTACAGTCACCTACCTCTGAGTTTTTATAAATTGTATATTGTTTTGTTCTCATGCCCTGCTCTCACACTTTCTGTCACCATGGAGACGGAGGGCAATTAACAGTAGGGTGTCACCACTCGGCGGACCTTGTGACCACTCCACCCTCAATCACGCACACACTCAATGAAGCAGCAATGAGTTGTGACTCAGAGAGAGTCACAAGTGGATGTGTCAGTGCACTCAACTACGATGGTTTGAGTCGGGTTCACTCCCCGGCAGAGGGACATCCTTGGTTTGGTCATACAAAATTGTCTTGTGAGGGATCACGCCCTTGTTGCTGCGCTAGCGACTGCTATTGGTCGTTCGAGCTTCCCACAAGTAATGTCCTCCTGGTGAAGCTCATCGCTGGCAGGTGAAAAGAAGCAGCTGACGACTATTACTGTCACAGAAATAACACAGGTGCCTCCACAGGTCGGACTGCGGTGCTTTATAAATGAACAGAACAGGGGATAAAAAAATTGAGGAAAAATGGGGGGAAAAGCCACATTTAACTTTGAAATTATGGTTTTAAGACAGAAGAGGAACATCTGTCTAGCTCTAATATATATACAGGCCTTTAATGTCAAGGGTTCAACAGGTCAGGAACTAGCATTGGATAATACATTTTATGTTGTAATTAATATTAATAAGCTGAAACAGTTGTATATTAGAGGCCTGTAAATGCACATATTACTCATTAATAAGTCAATCTATTATATAGGATGTTTGTTATAATCCAATCAGTCCGTTTGTTAATACATTTCTCTTCTTCTCTCCTCCATGACAACCGAGCCAACGCCATTCGAGGTGAGATGCAGTTGCACACAAAGCTAATAAGTGGACTTTGAGTTAAGATTCTTATTATTTTTTAATATATTGTCTAACCAGTGGTTGCTGGATGATGTTAACTTGTGTTTACAACAGTCATGACAGTGACGTGTGTGTGTGTGTGTGTGTGTGTGTGTGTGTGTTCGAGGGCACCATCCCCACCCAGTGTTTTGAAATACCAGTTCTCTCGTGTGTCCGGGTGTATAAGTTTAATCCTGATGTATAGCTTCCTCATGAACCATGCTCTCCACCAGACAAACACACACATCTATCACAGTCACTGATCGCAAACACACACACACGCCTTCATACATCACTGTTGACAGAC
The DNA here is from genome assembly GCA_008360985.2 of Macquaria ambigua. NCBI lineage: Eukaryota > Metazoa > Chordata > Actinopteri > Centrarchiformes > Percichthyidae > Macquaria > Macquaria ambigua. The sequence goes on from VMKM01002825.1 coordinate 40,064, forward strand.
GTCCCACATTAATTACCACTGACAAACCAGTTCAAGATATACCGTGTTTCCTCCTGAAAAGATAAGATACCAACTGAAACCAGAGACGAACACATTTCAGCTGTCTCTGACTCCAAATTCTTTGTCCTCTCTCCGTCTGTCTTTCTCTCTAGTCTAATTTTTCCATAATTTCCAGGAAAGACTAAAATACTCTACTTAAAATACTTGTCCTGTTTTTTTCCTACTTAAATTATTTTGTCCGTTTTATGATCTAGGTTCCTGAACACTGACCACTACAATGCTCACACACACACACACACACACCATCCACACATAGTTGTCTATACATTCTCTAATCACTGTTAATTATTCGCCAAATGACAAATCCAAAACAAATGAAGGATTATGTTGTTACTAGATCACTAACAGCTGCACGTTCAGCTTTGTTTTTCATTATTTGTATCATGGTCCGCATACATCAAAACCATTCACTTAAATATATGATTGAGGATGTGTGTGTGTGTGTGTGAGGGTCAAGGCGGGACGGACAGGAAATGGCGGACAAGAACAGAACTTCCTGTGTGAGAGGAGAGAGTGCTGCGTCTTCTTCCCTGCATGTGTGTGTGTGTTTGTGTGTATCTGTATATATTCGTGGGGTCTTTGAGTCACAGTCCGAGGAGATGCGTTTAATTCCTGCCACACACACACACACACACACACACACACACACACACACACACACAACACACACATAGTAGTCCCTAGATAATATAGTATTTCATGCTATGTTTCCTGTCCATGTTATGGTCGATGTCAGTGACTCTTGATAATAATGTGGAAATCTGCCCCTCATGTAAACACAGAACAGAACATTTTAAAGGACCATTGCGCGCACGCACACACACACACACACACACACACACACACACACACACACACATTCATACTGTATCTAAAGCAGAAATAACTCTCACTGACTTATTGTAACATAGATAGAAAACCTCCCTAAACTGAACCCAAGATAAGAATGAACTCCTTTAACATCAAGAAACTCACTTTACTATACAGTATCTTCTACCTTATTTTTCCATTATTTGGAGCTAAACACAACATGTTTTTATAATTCAGGCCTCTGATTATGCTCCTCTCTTGGCACAAAGACAGTTTATAGGTGGCATCAAACCAATCATATGTGTGTCTTTAAGGGAGAAAAAGCATGACCTAATGCTTTTCTGACTAAAATCTATTCTGCACATACTGTATGTTGGGACTTATTTGCTCCTGATACCAGTATAGTCGTCCTATGTGAATCTCATGACTTGCACATTAGAAGAATCATTTCAGACTGTTTAGGCTTCCAGTGTGAGTCTTATTTCATTAAGATAATTTACTATATAATCTAATTTCCAAATCTTTTCCTCATTATTGAGTTGGTATTTTTGTTTGTCAGACAAGATATCATATTAGAGTGGAAAAGACAAACTCTCAAGATATACATCTTTAGATCTACTTAACTGTTTGCAGAATTGTTCTTATTCTCAGTTTAAAGCAAAAGCAAAATCTACTGTATCTAGTAGCATATGATTTTCTGACGGCTAGCCAGGATAAAAGAAGTCAAATTTGGGCTTTATAGACACATGTTGTTTTCTTCTGAAAATATAGCCACTAACCACTTTGATTTCTCAAAAACGCAAACAAAACAGGGCAAAAGTTGAGTAAATGACTTTTTATTACACTTGACTGTTGTTTATGTTGACAGAAAAGCAGTGAAGTACAGATTTCGCAATGCATAACCATCTTAAAACAGAAAAAAAAAGACCATAACACCAGTGTTTCCACTTAGTGTATTTACCAGTACACAGGACTTCATGTTGCAATCCTTCAGGGTATGAAAACAATTTGTGAGAGAATCCACATTCAGCAAGCATCCTTTTCACATGTGTTCTATTGATGTGATCCAGCTTGTCTATGAAATATGAGCACCCAAGATGATGTGGATGATGGAATGCAAACAGTCTTATTATGTACAGTAGATTCACAGTAACAGCACTGAGACGCACGGGGAGGGGCACAAAAGGGCCTTAAACTGGAAATATTTCAAGTAAGTCAATTCTGTAGATCAAACTGGGGGAATAGTGTCTCACTCATAAAACACATAGTGAACATTTCTTTTCATATGGGGACCCAAATTTAGTTAGTTTAGTGTTTCATCTTATGATCAACAACTCTCACAGGTAACAAACGACAAACGTGGTCCTAACGTTACATGTATACAATTTAAACACATGAAGTGGAAAGCCAAATTTCCATTCAAAAACAAAAAGAAACATCTGGAAAATGTGTCGATTAGTGTTTCGTTATCTTCACAAAATAAGCAAACAGCTGTGCGTTCACTCTCTGGACTGGCAGGTGAAGTTAGATTAGCAATAACTGATTCATCGCTCTTCAATGAATAACCCACTGGAATACTCCCGACCCAGTAGCCCGTGAAATGCTTAATTAATTAAGACTTAATACACATTTACGTTACAAAATAATAACACTGATATATGTGGTCATATGCATACATACAATAGTCAGGATGTGCCCACACAGAACCGTGAACGTCTGCACATTCAACATTCAAAGTCCTTACAATACATTTATAGTGAGAATGTCAGCACACTCATGTGTCCAAACAAAACCCACTATATTGTTTTCATATTATAGTCACAGTATTTCCAAACATGTTAATGGTATTTAGAACTATGTCAAAATCATCATCCTTAGTTTCTCCCCTGCTCGTTTCCCATTAGAGAAACATTTTCCTCCGTCATTGCAGTACAGTAGGTCCATCCAGGTGCTACGGTAAATGATGGCGATGTCATAAACTCCACCCCACACAAATACAAATATCAACATCTGCATTTCACATTTAAAATTTTAAAAAGTTGATGCAGGCCGTTTTCTTTTTATGATAATTGGAGGTGTTACACTGCTCCACACTTTCTGTTCTCTCCTCAGAATTGTGTTCATTTTCTCTCTCTGTGTTTGTGTGTGTGTTTCTACACATTTGCATGTGTTTGTGTGTATTCTCAAGCCATTTGCCAGGAAGTCTTTGTAGCTGTTTAATATGTCGCCATGAAACAAAAGCCAGAATACTCAGCCGTGCCAGGAGGCCAGAAACAATGCAGGACCTCGAGATACAAGAACTGTGAAATGTTTTAGTGTCGTGTGGAAAACTGCAGTCAAACATGAGTTTACTGTACTGATTACAGATACAATTATAGTTCCTATTATAGATGAAGTTTTAATGGTGATAAACTGTTCATTTGCATTTTTAAATCCCAGTCTTCCTTCTCCCACAACATTTTCTTTCCTCTCTTTCTTTTTGTCTTCACGTTGTTGCATCTCTCCCATTTTCTTCCAGTAGTTTGGATCAGCTTACATTTTGCTGTATTCCAGTGTTTCTTGTTTTAGACTTTTAATTTGTTTTTCTTTATTAATTAATAATTACCATAAACTGTCCTAACACCTGTCCTGCCCAACAACTCCCAATATCTCACCTTTAAATACAAAAGAGCACACCAGGCTTAAAGACTTGACTTTAATCGGAGAACTCATCAAGTTTTTCTACCCTATTAAAAGCCATTTCAGCATGTCAGCAATGTAGCATTTGAATCAGTCACTTAGCATTCATTAACTTGACTTTTATTTGAATGTAACTGAATATTTTGCTCTAATATTTGCCTCTTGAAGGTAAGGAAAGAGTGCAGATGGGGGGATGACAGCAACAGAGTGGGGTTGGGAGTTAGAAATGGGGTCTAATTTTGTTCAAATATTTTTCATTTGTATTTTTTGCTATAATGCTACAGGAATACTCCTATTTTAATTGGGATATATTGGAGGGGGGAGGGTTACTTACAGGTTTTGGGGGCAGGGGATGGTGTAATCTTACATTTACTCAGGTATTTTCCTCTTGGAAGGAGGCACCAGGTGTGCAGGCAGGTCCGATGGCAGTTCATGTCCCTCCAATTTCACTTTTATCAGGTGATTGGCCAACGCAAACTCCTCATCATCGAGCATCCCATCCTTATCGATATCTGCCAGCTTCCAGATCTTTCCCAGCACTGTATTGGGCAGTTTTGACTTCACCATCTCCCTCTTGGCGTTGGCTCCTGTCACCTTCCCGTTGACGGGAGACAATGTGTAGAAAATCTCATCGTAAGCAGGTTTGTCACGTGCAACGACCCACTCTACTTCGTCGATGCCTTCGCCGGCCCCTTCGCCGTACCCGTGGCCAAACGGGCCGTCCAAAGTGCCATCGAACGCACCACCCTTTACAACTGTGTTGGGGCGCTGGGTTTCTTCTTGGCGGACCAGGACCATTAAGCCAGCGATGTCATTGGCCAGCATGTCATCGACTGCCTCCAGGAGTTTGAGTTTCAGAGGCTGGAATTTGTTGAGATCCTGAGCTTGGAGTTGATCCTGGAAGAGATAATACAGAAAACAAAAGCAACCACATCACAAGTTTAGATTTTATCTGTGTAAACCTCCTATCTATAAATCTACAGTCCTTTGCTCTTCCCCGTTTACCTGCATCTTCTTCAGATTTGGAAAATCTCCAGGTGATATCTGATGCTCTCTTTCTATGCGTTTGTAAATATCTCCCAGACTGCCGATCAGTTCTTTCTTCTTGTTCTCCTTCCCAAACACAGAGGGCATCTCTTTCTTCAGTGAGCTGATGATGTAGGCATGGACCTGCATTGGGAGAGTGAAACATGCTCATGTACCGCAGCAAAGCAAAGTTACTGGGACAGCAAATCAGCCTCTTTAAAGTTCTAGTATTTAAAATTATAATCCAGTAATCCATTAAGATTTCAGTTGTTTGTTTTCAGTTGGTGGTGATGCTAAGAAATTCTTATTAATACAAGTCTCAGAGTTACTTTTGAAATGACATGTTTATTGAGCACTGGGGGCAGGAAACGCACTTTGAGCAGCTACTCTGTCAGAAATACAACAGATGAAGACAAGCAACAAGTGTATCTGTTTACATGTCTTATATATATATATATATATATATATATATATATATCGTTGTAGCTATGCTTGTACCGATGCAAATATGTTTCCAGATTACGTAACATATGCTTTTGTCTTCCTAATTTTGTTTGCATGCATCATTTCCTGTGAATCCCTTGTGGATGTCTACGCCATCTGAATCCAGAACTGGAACGGTGGACCCCACCACTAAATGTAAACTACTATATAGAGGGGTAGCTATATAAAGCAGAATAAATGCCATAAAACGTATCAAAAACTGGGCTTGATATGATGAAAATCTTAAGGATTGTAACTTTAAACAGTGACCTGAAGTGGTTTAACTGTTGACTCATCATGAGAAAAAAAAAAAAAAGTTCACCCATACAATCTCATGGTATGTATATGTATTGAGAGGCAGTGACAGCTGTTGACTCAGTGTTTTACAGAACTGGATCACTAGTAAAAATTTAAATGCAGGAAGATTTAAATGGCACCCTAAATTATTTACAATGTTTGGATCATAACATACAGGCAGGCAAACACAGATATCTGCACTATCCATCTTTTAATGCGGCAAAAAATAACATTTCTTCAACAAACAATGAAAGATATATGAAAAAAAGGATTAACCAGTTTCACTTATACTTGCAGGTTCTTTGTGTTTTATCATTGTCCCGTTCTCAACCTTCATTGTTATGAATCCAATATAATGTTTTTCTTTTGGATAAGAGCTTTTGATAAATGGCTCAAATGTAACATCATAAGCAGCAGACTGTTGCAACCCTGGAGTCTGGGGACACTAAAGACTCCTTTAACCAGATCAGATTAGTCATGCAGCAAATCTTTCATATTACCTTTGTTGACATTTGTTTTTAATATTCAACACAAACTAAACATGGCAAAAGTAACGGGAAAACCCATATTTGTTATGTTGCTGTGGTGATATGCGTGTGTGTGTTTGCCTGATTCCACCTCGTGTCCTTGAATCTCATCACGAAACACACACACACACCCTATCAGCTGTCAAACAGGAAAACTACCCTCAATTCTCAGTTTGATGAATGTCTGTGTGTGTGCGCGCGTGTGTTTGAGCGTGTGCACGTGTACACATCCTCTGTGTTTCCTCGAACTACGACAGGCAGCGGACTGTCGCCTCTCATACCTGACTTCCTGTCCCGGGAGGAAACAGGAAACAATTCACTCAGAGGAGAATAGCCACATTTGTCTGGTTCTATTGGTTCTGTGACAGCCACAAGCTTTCAAGGTTAACAGCTGGACGGGGCGGGGCAGGGGCGACGAGTGAGTGATGGAATCAGGAAACACACACACACACACACACACACACACACACACACACACACACACACACACACACACACCTGTACTGAAAATCTAAACATGTCACTGTCAAGAGCCATTTTTATAATCACCACTGTAGAAAATAATTGTAAATGGCTGTTCTGCCAATTGCAGGTGATAATAAAATTGTAAATCAGTTGATGTTCAGGCAAATGGATTTAATATGGAATAGGTACCAGACTGATAATCCTTCTGTAAAGTAAGAAATGTTGGTTACAGATATACAACAGTGATTACAACATCCACAGACAAAGAATCACCTCTTGCTTCTGTTAGCTACAGCTGTGCCATAACCAGATTCTCCATCAGTGGGCGGGTGTGTACCTTACCTTGGCTAGTCTTGCCCTCTTGATCAGATCGTTGAGTTTTCTAAGTGCTGCATTTCTCGGTAAAGACTGAATGTCCTTAAATAGGTCCTGCTCCTCCGCTTCAAACAGCTTCCTGTTGTCTGGAATCAACAGAGGGTGGGACCAGAATGAGCCGATGTAGACGCGGATCACCTGTCAGTGAGGGAGACGGATAACGGATAATCAACAGCGGGTGGGACCAAAACAAGATAACAGAAGACATACAGTAAAAGGCACAATCCAGCTAATAGCATCTCTTTTTTGACAATTTAAGGCAGTGAGTGAGCAACCACGCTGATCTGTTTCTTAGTAAATAACCAATAATACGCATGAGCGCAATATACATGAGCATTTAACGGGCTTGTATAAAAGGGAAAAACACAAACTTCCATCCTGAAATAAAAAGTCAGTTTTAGTAGCCAATTCAATCATTTCCGAGGTGTCAATTTTAAAATGTATTGTTTTATCAGGATGATATTAAGACATAAAGAGAGGTGCGTTTTATCCACAACAAGCATGAGAACAATGAGTGTGGTGTTGAAACGTTGCCAATAATCCTGAAGGGGGCTGCGATTCCACTGTTCAGGTATCTTTATATTGATTTTCATTTATATTTTTAGTCAGCATCAGTTGCATAAAGGCTTCCTGGACGCACACACAACTACACTTGCCGAACACCACATGCTCCTCGTATCTCAGTTTTACCCAGGCTCTGACCTACAAACACCAGACAACATGGTGGAAAGCTTTAAACTCCATTAAAAGTCCATTGTTTGTTTTTGACATTTCATGTTTGCTATACCTCGGGGGTGTTGACTATTTTCCCCAGTGACCACATCAGGGCACCATACACTCTCATCAACTGCTGGGTCTCTATCTGGTCAGCCTTGTTCAGCACAACCCTGGACAAACACGACACAAGAGAACAGCACTGATTTGCGTGCAAGCAAAGACCTGCTGACAGAAAAATGTCTCCGTTGTCTAGAATTGGATATATGTCTGCAAGTCAAGCAACCCTACAGTACCTGATCTTGTCTTCGTGGTTCTTCAGGGCCTTTATCACCTCTGAGAACTCATCAGAGATGTCCAGTTTGTGGGCGTCAAACAGCAATATGATCCTGTCCACTCGCTCTGCAAACCACTCCAAGACAGCCGCAAAGTCATAGCCTGAGAGGAGGAGGAGGAGGAGGAGGATCCAAAAAAGTGGTCGATGTGTGAAATAAAAGGTGAAATTAAGATTTCAGATGAGGGGCAGGAAGGATTAGATAAAAAGAGAATGTAAGAAAAAGAAGATTAATTCTGTGTCCTTTTACTTCCTGTGTCTTTGCTCCCATCCCATACCGGTGTCAAAATAGCATTAAAGAGGGGCATTTGAATTGGTACTGAAACAGTGGACTGACCTGTACCTCAAAAGTAGCGTGAACTGAGTTTTTATGCTGATGTTCAACACCATGTATAATCCATGACCTGAGCCATTAACCTCAACTGTGATGTTGCAATATTCCCAAGAGGAAACCATTACAATGGCTTCAGGTCATAGAGGAGGCAATAAGAAGGACGCCCATATTACAACATGCTGAGAGAAAAGAATGTCTGTTTACAGATGGAGGCAGCCCCGCCAGGGTTCAACTAAGTGACTTTTAAAACAAAATAATGAAGAGGAAGACCAAAAACTCCACAGGCATCTGGACTGTAAAACACTGATCATTTATCATCTTATTTAGCATCATAAATGAACCGTTTTAGAGCCTTTAATGCTATAAAAGTGAAATGCAATCATGACCTTTTGAACAAATTAAGGCAGTAATGAAAGTAATTGATGAGTGAATGAATGAGTTAATGCCTCCATAATGCATGAAGAAATGCATCAATGATGAAGTCTGTCAGCAGGCGTACATCATTGCCTTTGACTTTCCATCCCACTGAAGGACAAAGCTGACTCTTACCTGGAGAAATTCCACAGTATATGAGAGGAGAACAAAGAACAAAGGGCAGAACGAAGGATTAGTGAGCTAAAATTTCCAACCGACACTGAAGGACGCACAAGAGATGCAGAGTCAGTGGTGAACCTGTTACAGCTGAGATTATGGGATAGCAGCTAGGAGGCATTTGCTGTCAATTGGTAGTAGGTAGTAGCTTTATGTTAATACAGTGAATGTCAAATGGATTTTTCTGAAGAGCTATGTTTGTGAAAAATGTTTCTCCCTTCAAATTACAAAGTAAATCTGCAAGCTTTGCATACGTCATCGCTTTGAATGTATCTAAATCTGACTCACGCTGGTCCACCTTGCTCGCCTACAGGGAGGCAGCCTCACTATACAGACATAGCTGTGATAAAAATCCCCTTTTTTACATATTGCTGCTATTGCTGCACTGCTGCTCCTCCCAGTAGAGGAACAGTTTATACTCAAGGTAAATAATTTCTACAATGGCTATGTATATTTGTTAAGCAAAACTTCTGAAAGATTCTAATGTTAAATGGTAACACTGACATGATGCCTCAAAAACTCCTTTACCAGCGATTATAAAATCATCTTTCACAACAAATGAATGTTGAGTATTCAATCATTCCTCACTGGGATGTGAGCAAAAGTTTAGCAGTTGTAGCAATAGGTAGGTAAAACACTGAAATTGGTTTAAGCGGTGTCTTTCTGTCCTGTAGGAGCACAGCTGAGAGGAGACAGAGGGCACACTGCTGCTTGAGCAAAGCTCTGGAGGGTTAAGAGAGAGTTAGATACCTTGATATGTTGAATTTTGGTGGATTATTCTTCACACAAAGCACTTTTCACATGGTGTGGGGAAAAACAAGACTGCACATCTAACCGGCAATGTTCTGATGATTTTACTATCCTTACAGCATAACTATAGAAGGGTGAACCATATGAAGTTTGTCCTGACAGTGGTGGTGGAGTAAAGGTCAGGGGATCATCAATAAACAACTGGGGTTTATGAATACCCACAGTGAACTGTATAGAGATACACCTATAACTTACATCCATTAGTTCTCATGGACAAACGTGTTGGTCCAGGAGGAATTCATCAGATGGTCAGAGGATCACCAAAAACAAAAAAACAAAATCAAAATATGATTTGTCCTCTGAGGATCACGAATATAAACCTCACAGCATCTGGAAAGTAATTAGTGTTGGACAGACCAACACAGCACAAAGAAAAACCTGAAGGAAACGCACACACTGTGGCTTAGTTTGTGTTTAATCTGACTAAAATATCCAATTGGCTAGCTAACAAGTTAAACTCAGGGACAAATATATTTTTTCCCCCAAACCATGTGACAAGAGTCCGGTGAAGAACACGTCCATAAATTCTTCAAAGTATTGCTTTAATTAGCCTTTATACGGCTGGTTGATCATCTACATCTACAATACCTCCATAAGGACATCTATGTAGGCAGCTATAACCTGACAACAGCTCATCTGGACACACACACACACACACACACACACACACACACACACAAATACAGACATTGATAAAACAATACAAGAGGGTAAAAAAAAAAGAAACAAAAGCAAAGAATGAGACACATAACATAAAGATACCACACAAACAAATGAAAGATGAAAACATATATATATGATGTGTAATAAACAAATGGATGGAATTGGATGAAAAGAAAATGAACACACACAAACAAAAGCTCCACTGTACACACTCTCTCACACACACACACACACACACACACACACACACACACACACACACTCTCTGTCCCCAGAGACAACACAGCTGTGCTGACTCAGTAGAGGTAAATGTTAGCCTGTATTTTTTTTTATATCCAACAGACAATAGCAGGGTGCTGTTTATTTGGTTTGACAACACGCTCAGAGCACACTTTGACCAGACCAATGGAAAGCAGAACAGAGCTGATGTGGGTCTGATTCAATTCAATTACTTCCAATTGTAAACAAAAATCTGAAATTATGTTGGTGCTGACAGAGCGTCTACTCTGTGTTGTCTCTCAACAGAAAATATGTAGACATCAATGTTCTCATGACAAACATTAATCCAGACCCAACCCTGCTATGAAGTAATGTGCTGAACTCAATGACCAGAATATGTTCCTTGTTCTTATTTAGCCTTTGGAACTTCATAAGTATGTTTATATATTTTATCATGTCAACACTCTGAATTTCATGATATAGTCCATGCACAACTTTTTATAGACACAGAGGAAATACCGCCTGGAGCAGGGGTGGGGATACAAAAGGATATATGGAAAATCATTACATTATAATGAAGTATGGTAATGTTGATGTAGGTAAAAATGCTAATTATCTCTTTATAATACTGCCTGTATATCATCACCTTAAAACAAGAACTGACACGAGATCACAATCTGTTTTATCTGCAAATAATTTCTATTATCAGTAAGTTCACAAAGGATTTTAAGACCGAGTACTGACTTATTTAAAAGCTGATTTCATGTTCAGCACTAGAAACTGAACAGCTTGTTTCTTCAGGCTCATTACCATACCTAATTTCTTTTTTGTGATACTTTGAACCTGCGATGCTAAATGTACTGTGATGACAGTCAATATTACAAATGTCAACAGAGTTTTGGTAAAAGAAAAGGGGCCTTAGTCTGCATAAGAAAACATTAAACAGTGCAAAATGAACACTGGTTGTTTTAATAGAGATCAAGCAAAAGGAGAGAATGGACAGAAAAAAAGGCAAGAAAGAATTTAAAGATGGATGGAGAGAGAGGGACTGAGTGGATGTGGGAAAGACTAAATTATAGCGGCCTTTAATTATCCCAGCTCTTTTGTTAATGTTAGCGGTTGGTATGGCAATGCCAGCATTTAGCTTTGGGAATGCCAGCCGTGCCGGACACACATCAAACTGTAGGAAAGCTGGGAAGAATTCTTTCACACCTAAACTCTCTCTTCACACTGTAGTCTCTGCATTCGCTTCAACACCACTGTTGGTTCACTCGCTTCAAAATGTAGATAAGACGAATAATTAAGAATCATATAGCTTTATTTGATTATCGCGAGTGTTTCACTGGCAAGAAATGTTCCGTTTTAGAAAATTCCCATGAGCTGAACGAGGTGTCAAGAGTTAAGCACAGATGGATGAGCAAAGAGTAACATGCAATTGAGATGAATGGGGTTTTGTGTAAATAGACGACTCAAGAAAAAGTGTCATTATTAAATTAATTGGCCATGTGACTCTCTTTTACATTCATTTCAATCAGCCCTTAGCTTGCAGCTTCTTATATGAAGATACTAGACTTAAGAGAAAAGCTAAGATCATTTGTTACAAGTCATAAAAACATCTGTATTCCCCCTCTCTTAGTAATAAATGCACCCCTGCATCACAGTCAGAGACATTCCTCTGGTATCTTTTTTTCCATCATTTTATAAAATTAATACAGGTCTATTTGTCTTTCCAATATGATCGTAATAAAATTAGAGTGTCTTGGTTACGTCAGTTTTTTCCACAAAAATGGGAGTAAGTGTAGTTAACATGATTAATGCATCACAGGTCGCCAGTGATGCATGGGTTCCAAAATGTTGTCTGAAATGTGCAGAGATTTGGTTTTATGGTTATCTGGTTGCATTTTCTGTTCAGCAATGACTTTAAAAATAGTTGTTATACAGTTGTTATTGTAATAAAGCATGTGTGATTACTTCAACTAAACTGCAAGTCCTCTTAAATGTGCAGCCATAAAAGTTTAATGCATGAACAAGCAAATGTACATTGTGTTTTTAATGTTTTACCATCAGTACTGAACTGTACAGTGTTAAAAATGTTCAATCTGAACTGTGTGCATGCATGTGTGTGTGTGAGTGTGTGAGTGAGCACATTCAAAGCTCATCTTTTTGTCGCTGCTTCCTGTTCTTTGAAATGAAGCATAATCCTCCAGATAGCTAAAAGCTAAAATAAACACACACACACACACACACACATCCAAAGGAAATGCTGACACAGTAGTTCAGAGTTCAGTGGGACGAGGGGGCTGCAGCTGAGTGGGTCCAGTGAACGAACACTGACACACACACACACACACACTCACATTAACATAAACAGAGGAAGATAAAAGTGTGAGCGGCGTGAGTGTGTGTCTTACCTCGACTAATTCTCTGTTTCTCTCCTGACAGAATCCCTGGTGTGTCAATCACACTGATGCTTTCCAGCACCGGGTTAGGCAGCTGGGCACACACAAACCTAGAACACACACACACACACACACACACACACACACACACACACACACACACACACACATACACACCAGGAGAGGAGAGTTAAAAGAAACCGGACAGAAGTGTAAAACGCTTTAACAACAAACATCATCCTATACCTCTCTCTCCCTCTCTCCTTCTTCTCCTCTATCTCTGCTGCTCTCCCTCTCTGACTCCAGCTGTATAAATACTAACAGGTTAGCAGTCGTCCTCACTTTGAACCCCCCTGATCTCCACTGACAGTCAGCGTTTCCTTTCAGCAGTGGTGGGCCCTCACAGCGAGGACACTGCTGCAAGAGCAAGAGCGAAGAGTTTTTGGCACTATTCTTTTTCCACAAGGATGACTCTGCAAAGACGACTGGCTGTCTCTCTCTCTCTCTCAGACAGACAGCCATTAAAAGAGAAAAGCCTGACCAGTGAGCAGAGGGAAATTCAATCACACAGGAATGTAGAGCAGTGGTGTGGATTCTCACTAGTACTCTCACCCTCTCTGTCTTCTCCACTCTCTTCCTCAGTCTTTCCCTCTGCGTCCACATACTTCACCTTGGCACACCACTTTGTGTTTTCAGTACCCCCCCCCTCCAGAAAAAAAAAAAAAAAGTTATCTGACAGCATCTGCCATCAGTGCATTTCATCTAGGACTTTGTGAAAGTGTGTGTGTTTACCTGTTAAGGAATGCGTTTCCAAATGCGTTCAGCTTTCTGAAGGGCTTCTTGGGGTCAACCACCAGAGCGTTGCCGGGGACGACTCCTTCTGTGTCGCCATGCATCACAGCGATGAAGGAATCCGTGGTGGGTTCAGGGCCGATCCGCATTCCAGGAAAATCCTGCTCCAACAGGTAGCTTTTGGTGAGATAATATGACGTAGCGTTAAACAAAACAAGGGAAGAGATGTTTCTGATAAACTATACGCCGTGTAAGAATAAATCAACCGTGCATAAAGGCCTTTCTGAAGATGCTACCTGAGACAATGAACAATAGTGTAGAGGGCATTGTGTAGCTAGCATACTGTAAGGCGACATTACAAAAGATTAATATAACTTTATAAGACATTAGCATAAGTATTTTTTATGTATTTGTCTGGGAGGAAAATGATGTTACTGTAAAAATATTAAGCATTCATGATAGAGAATGTATATAAGTTCTCCAAACACTTCCACAACTGCTTGAAGGATTTATAAAGGCCTTGTATCAGTTAGTATCATTCCTATGAGTTGACAGAGTGCTCCGAGGCCTTTTCAAAGAGATTATGCTGAAAGGAAATTGGTCTGGATGGTAAGAAGCCGTTCAGAAATCACCGGAAAACAGGTCTGCCTTGAATTAGAAGCTGCTGGAACAAAGATTTGGGGGATTTCACATCATCATGGGCTGGATGGCTGCTGAGCATAAAAAAAGCCAAATTCAGCAGCATAAAGTTTGACTTCAGTTTGTTGCTAACCACGTGGGGCAAGACTAAGCTGAGTGAGAGAAGTGTGGTTAGTTGAGACAAGGATGGAGGTATTTTGCCAAAAGTGGAGTTAAATGACCAAAGATGTGTTTTTGCAGGGGAGACAGTGAGATATTCAGCGCCAGGAGCATGGTGACTGCTGTCAGTAGAAGTGATGACGGCATCACACTCCGGGACTGACATGCTGCAAACTGATGAAACTGCAGAAAGTGGACATAATGATAAAGAAGAATGATTAAATCAATGTTCTTCAGCATAACCCTCAGCCACAGCTGTAAATCTCGGCCTCATTTAAGTGTTCCTAAAGGAAAATGACCGTAAACACATGTCAGAACTAGTTTTGGAGTTGATAAATAAGACTCAAATTAAGATGGTATGGCATTCTCAAAGTCCTGACCGCGTAGAGAATAGTCAGACTGGACTAAGAAGACAAATCTGTACAAGAATTTGGTTGCGCTCTACCGGTGCTGCCAAGAAGTTTGGTCAAATGTACTAGCTTGCCAGACATGATGATGAAAAACAGCTGACTGAGCAGAAAAAGGTTAAGGGACAGACAACCAAACATTAGATTTTCTATA